>JAQZBX010024443.1:0-30166 GCA_029593785.1 Cabassous unicinctus
AAAAAAAAAAAAAAGAAAGAAAGAAATAACATTCAGATTGGAAAATGAGTCAAATTGTCCCTATTTGCAGATGTTGTGATCCAGGTACAAAATCAAACCCATAAATCAACAGTGTTTCTGAACAACTAAAATAAGAAAATATCTAGGAATAAACCTAACCAAGGATTAAAGGACTTGTACACAGAAAACTACAAAATATTGCTAAAAGAAATCAAAGAAGACCTATGTAAATGGAAGAACATTCTGTGTTCATGCATTCGAAGACTAAATATTGTTAAGATGTCAATCCTACCCAAAGCAATTTATGGATTCAACACAACCACAATCACAACCAACAACCTTTACAGAAAAGAAAAAGCAAATCAACAAATTTATATGGAAGAGTAAGGGACTCCAAATAGCCAAAGCCATCTTGAAATAGAAGAATGAAGTTGCAAGACTCATATTTCCCAATCTTAAAACTTATTACAAAGCCTCAGTAATCAAAAGAGCATGGTATTCCCACAAGGACAGACATATACACCAATGGAATAAAAATGAGGGCTCAGAAATCAACCATCACATTTATGGCCAACTGATTTTTGACAAGGAGTCAAAGACCACTCAATTAGGAAAGAATAGTCTCTTCAACAAATGGTGCTGGGAAGCTGTATCTCTATTTGCAAAAAAAAGTAGGACCAATACCTCACACCTTATGCAAAAATCAATTCAAAATCCATGAAAACCTAAATATAAGAGCCAGAATTGTCAAACTCATAGAAGAAAATATAGAGAAGCATCTTCCAGACCTTATGTTTAGCAATGGTTTCTTAGTTTTTACACCCAAAGAACAAGTGAAAAAAAAGAGAAAAAAAAGATAAATCAACAAAAAATAAAAATAAAAAACTTTGGCCCCTGTGACAGTTTGATATTGTTATGAATTCCAAAAATAGATATTGGATTATGCTTGTAAACTGGTCTGTTCCTCTGGGCATGATTAAGTTATGATCAAGGCTTTGATTGGGTCACATCAGTAGGACGTTGAGTCCCCACCCCTTGGTGGGTGGGGACTCAGAGATAAAACTACATGGCAGAGCAGAAGAGATAGTTGGAGTTTTGAATTGGAGTTTTGATGTTGGAGTTCTGATCCTGAATTTCAATGCTGGAACCCAGGAAAGTAAGCATACAAAGGGCCTTGGTCATGAGAGAGGAGAGAAGGCTCTGGGAAAAGGGAGACAGAGTTATTCACCTGATAGTCTACAGCTGTCCTTGTGGAGAGAGGCAAAACCTAGAGAGACTCAGTCTACATCTGACCTTGTGGAGATAGCAAAGAAGCTGAGCCTGGAGACAAGCAAGCCTTGGGAAGAGAGGAACCTAGGAAGCCTGAACTCTCACAAACATTGGCAGCCATCTTGCTCCAACACATGGCAATAGACTTTGGTAAGGGAAGTAACTTATGCTTTATGGCCTGGTAACTGTGGGCTTCTATCTCTAATAAATATCCTTTATTAAAGCCAACAGATTTCTGGTATTTTGCATTAGCACCCCTTTAGCTGACTAATAGAGTCCCTAAGTGGGTTTTATCATGAAAGTAAAATGTAAAATGACAATTTACAAAATGGGAGAAAATATTTGGAGACACACATCTGATAAAGGTTTAATATCTAGAATCTTATGAACAAAACCTTCAAAGTAACAACAAAAAGTCAAATGACCCAATTAGACAATGGGCCAAAGACTTCAATTGACATCTCTTCAAATAATATATACAAATGGCTAGAAAGCACATAAAAGGATGCCCAACATCATTAACTATTAGGAAATGCAAATCCAAACTACATTGAGATATACCATCTCACACCTATTAGAATGGTTGCTGTTTTCATTTGCTAACAGCGGACCAGGCAATATACCAAAAATGAGTTGGCATTTACAATGGGGATTTATTAATTTAAAAGCTTACAGTTCTGAGGCCTAGAAAGTGTCCAAATCAAGGCATCATCAAGAGAAGCTTTCTCCCCAAGCTGTAGTTGTTGGTGATCAGGCACATGGCAGCATTGGCTCTTCTCTCCACTCTCCTCTGGGCCTTACTGCTTTCAGCTTCTGGCTAAAGTGGCTTCCTCTCATATCTGGGTTATTTTTACTTCAGCTTCTCACCCAGGAGCCTTTTCTCTCAGCTTCAGGGCATTTCTCACTGAGCTTCTTTTTGTCTCTGCATGTTTCTAACGTTCATAAAGGTCACAAGTAAGAAGATTAAGACCCACCCTGGGTCATACAAAATAATCATAGGCCCTTAAGTGAAGAAATTTAATCAAAAGGTCCCACCTACAATACATTCAACACAATCCCAATCAAAACCAACAACCTTCTTTGAACACACAGAAATGGATTAGGTCTAATGCCATAATTTTCTGGGATCCACAAAAGCTTCAAACTGCCATAACTGATATTAAAAATGGAAATTTACAACTTTTAGAGAGGATGCAGAGAAATAAGAACACTCATTCATGACTGATGGAAATGTAAAATGTCGCAGCCACTCTAGGAAACAGTTTGACATTTTCTCAAAAAGTTAAGTATAGAATTACCATATGACCCTGCAATCCCACTACTAAGTATATACCCAAAATACTTGAAAGCAGGTCAAAGGGATATTTTCACATTGATATTATTGACAGCATCATTCACAATTGCCAAAAGAGGGAAGCAACATAAGTGTCCATCAACTGATGAATAATTAAACAAAATATGGTATATACATACAATGGAATATTATTCAGTTGTAAAAACAAGGAAGTTCTAACCCAGGGAACAGCATGGATGAACATTGAAGATCTTATGTTGAGTGAAATATACTGGGCACAAAAAGACAAATATTTTATGATCTCACTAATATGATATAATTAAAATAAACAAGCTTATAGTGTCAGAATCTAGAATATCAGTTACCAGAGGATGGGGCAGGAATGGGAAATGATAACTTAAGGCTTAAAATGTAGAGGATTCCTATTCAGAATGATAGAAATGTTTTGGTAATGGATGGTGGTGATGTGAACATAATTAACAGTACTGCAATATATATCTGAATGTGGCTAAAGGGGCAATTGTTAGGTTGTATGCATGGTAACACAGTGAAAAAATGGGTTTAGAAACCCATGCAAGTGCACTACATAAACATTGAAACTTGCCTTAAACCATGGACTAAGTTAATAACTTAATTATAAAAAATGTGCTTTCATCAATTGTGATAAATACATATTCCACACCAATACAAGATTTAAACACCTGGTGGTATATGGGAATTCTGTATTTCATGCATGATTGTTCTGGGATCATATAACTTCTCTAATAAAGAAAATATGGTATTAACATGTAATAAAAGAAAAATTTTTCATGCAAAAAATCAATTAATTTATGAATTTTAAAAAATAGTCACAAAACAATGATCATGCTTTAAATCATTAATAATATGTGCAATTAAAGCTGTGTGCGAATAGCAAAAGCTGTCTCAGAAAGAGACAAAAGCTTCATTGTTTGACCAATGTTTACTGAGCCTCTATGATATTCTAGACACAGATACTGTCATCCCCCAGACAAGTATTTCTGCATTGCTGGGAAATAGATCCATCTTAAAGCTTCTGAACTCTTATTTTAGTGATATTTTTTGTCTCTGTATGAATCAATTAAATATTTATAAATAGTGTTTTCTTTTGCTCTCATTTGCAGGATAAGTATTGTGTAAATTGGTAATTTAGAAGCAATGGATTCACCTTATAACCTTTTTAAAACTTTGTTGAACAAGGCAGGGTGTGCACAAACAAGTAAGGAAGTAAATTGTGGTCAATTGCATAATTGTTCCTGATTCCTCACACTGTTATATCTTTGTCCTTTGCCATGTGAGACTGTGCAGTTCCTCTTATTAGAGGCAAAGGACATGTTTTTCACCTGATTGATGTTGGACTTGGCTGGTGGCATGGGGGAAGAAGTAAAGGGTATCAGGTTGAACCTAAGTCTCAAGAAGCATTACAAGTTGCCATTAAGTTCCCTTGTAGATTTTTATCAAGCATGAAAAATACTTGCCCTGAGAAGCACACTGACTGGAGAACAAAAAAACACTTGTAGCAGACCTGAACTGAACCTGTGGCTGGAATTGAAGTCCATGTAAAAATCAGCAGAATAGTCCCACCTGACCTGAAATATGTGTAAATAAGAAATAAATGGCCATTGAGGTTTAAAAAAAAAAGAAATATTGACATCAAACTCCCCAAATCTGATGAAATATATTGATATACAGATAAAAAAATAAAAAAAAAAAACAAAAAAACAGAACAAACCAAAGTAGGTTAAAAATAAAGATCACCCCTAGGTAAATGTTTTAGCCAAAGAGGTGCTTATGCAAAGTACCAGAAATTTGTTGGCCTTTATTAAGGTATTTATTTGGGGTAAAAGCTTACAGTTACAAGCCCCTAAAGAGTCCAACTCAAACTTACTTTACTCACCAAAGTCTGTTGCCACGTGTTGAAGCAAGATGGTGAGTGATGCCTGTAAGTGTTCAGCCTTCATCTCTCTCTCTTAAGGCTTCATGGGCACAGCTTTTTCCAATCTCAGCTGAAAGCTGGAGGGCTTGCTTCTTTCTGGGCCTTTTTTGCTGCTCAAGGCTCTGGTCTCTTTAGCTGCAAACTATCAGGTGAAAGAGTCCTCTTTCTCCAGGGCCCCAGGATCAAGTTCCAACCTTTATCATGTCTATGGGGTTCTCTCTATTCCCATATGTCTTCTCCTGTCTTCTCGACTGAGTGTCCATTTATATAGCCCACCAAACGGTAGGGACTCAACCCTGCATGCTGTAATGACATGGTTGAACCAAAGCTCTAATCTTGATTTAAACAAGTAAACATAAATTCTTTGAATTTAAATCAAAGGGTGTCATGCCCAGAAGAACAGACAAGTTTACAAACATAAACTATATCTCTTTTTTTGAAATTCATAAATAAAATAAAACTGCCACAGTAAATAATAGCTAAAATATTGAAAGCCAAAGAAAATAAGAAATTCTTAAAAGCAGAAAGAGGAAAGCAACCCATCACATTCAGAGGAGCATCAAGATGATTAATAGCTGACAATCACCAACAATGGAGGACAGAAGAGAGTAGGTTGACATGTTCAAAAGTTATAAAAGATTGTGGAAACATGGCCAATGGGTTAGGCATATAAGTCTTAGCTCTCACTAAAACAACAAAGAAGAAGCCAGAGGCTGCTGTGCAGACATGCTTTGAGGTACAGCAAACCAGGACACTGCTTACCAAATCCCAGAAGAGTAAGGGTCAGGGTCACAAAGAAGCCAAAAGAAGTAATCATGGGTTATTAAACCTCCTGGATGCTGGTAAGGGCTCCCCTCCCCCACCCCTGAGATATTAAGCATGGGTAAAACTCCTGGTGAATTGTATCTGAGAGTAGAGAAGACATCTACCTCCATGGGAAGGTGCTCTGAGTCATCTAGGAGAGTACTAGACAGATAGGGAAACCAGGAATAATCATAGGTAGCTTACCTCAGTGGCTGGAAGAGGCACACATACCTGGCCCTTAGGGTGGACAGACCAGGTGGAGACCCTAGACCCCTTCTCCAAATGGGAGTGTAATGGCTGATTCCCTGCAAGGAAGAGGGGTCTGGAAAAGTGGAGATTGATTTTTTTGTGGTGAGTTTAGCCAGCTGGGCCCCACTTGAATATTATAAGGGACCCTGACTTGACAAGGAGAGGGGAGGGGGTTGCCTCAGGCTGGTGGTCATGCTCAGTCACTTGGTAAAGATAGGAATTACATCAATGAGGAGGTAGAGACAGGTGGTGATCAACACTACTCCAGCTGAATTCAGGGAATCTAACCTGCCCGAGGGAAAAGGGGTGGATAGCCTTCTGAAAGGCTAAACAACCCAAGAGCTCAGAATAGCTCAGTGGAAGAATTCCTGCCTAACATATGTGAGGTTCCTGGTTTGATTCCTGGCTATTGCTTGAGAAGTGATTCACCAGGTCATCAGGCATCAAGCTGAAACTTTATGACAGGGAACATATAGACATTTTCTTTGTATTAGCTTTTCTGGGGTCTCTTATTATTTTTTTAAAGGTTCATTTTCTTTTATTTCTCTTACTTTATTCACTAAAATCCAGTTCAAAACCTGAAGAGGGCAGGCTGCAGGGAGAGTGATTGAGGAACACCAGCAGCCTGAGAAGATCCTTAGGGGTCTAAGAGAGAAGGCTGTTTTTCTGTGTTTATTTTTTTTTCTCCTGTCTCCTTTTTTAAAAAAATAAGTTGCTGCTGTCTTGTTTCTTGCTTGTTTTGTATCCCCTCCCTTTCTTTCTCTGCTTGTTTATTTTTCTTTGCTTCCTTTGGTTACTGATATATTGTACCTACACTATTGCTTTTCACTCCTTCACCTTTATATCTTTTTTTCCCCATTATTGTTCTTTCATTCCACCTCTTTTATTTGGTCTCCAATTTTTCTTGTTTGTATTTCTCCCTCTCTCCTTTTTTCTCTGTATACTTTGTCTTTTTACTTTTCTTTTTCTGTCTTTTCTCTTTTCTTTTCCCCTTCTTGTCATTCCAGCCTTCAATTTATTCTATATATTTTTCTCTATTGTGTTTCTTGTTTCATTGTTTCTATTCCACTTTCCTAATCTTATTCCTCTGTGCTTCTTACTCATGTTAATTTTTCAATTTCCTAGGTCTTGTATAGTTGCTCTCCTACCTTTTACTATGACCATTACTATTATTCTTTTTGTCTTCCTATCCCTTTCATTTTCTCTGGTCCTACTTTTACTTCTTTCAATGGAACATAGGCAGATCTCTCTCAAAAAAATGGCTGAATGGGGGTAAGATCCTACCTGAGTGAGCTGTTTTGAGAACCCACAGAAAAGGAGGTTTCAGGGCATCAATCTGGAGGGAGCTGGATGAAGTGATAAATTCCTCAAGGTGCTGCTGGTTTCATTCTTGGTTGCTGTGTTTCCTATTCCTTGATTTCCCCTTTTCTGTGCATACCAATTTTGTCTACCAATGCTATCTCTTTTCCTTACTTCATCATTCTATCTTCTGCTTTCGGTTCTTACATTACACTTCTCTTTGTTTAGTTCTTAATTTTTCTGGTTTTTATTTCTATCTTGTCTATCCTGTTTTCTTTCTCTCATTAACTTTTTTTCTTTTTGTTTTTTCTTTTCTGTTTCCCTATCTCCTCATCATTTTGGTATTTTAATTCATTCTATATATTTTTCTCTATTTAGTTTCACATTTCATTGTTGGTACACCACTTTTTTATTCCTATTACTCTACACTGCTTACATGGGTTAAATATTCATTTTCCAAGGTCTTAAACAGTTCCCCTTCTAATGATTATTGTTATTATTTCTGTTATCCTTTTACCTTCCTTACCTCTTTCACTTTCTCTGGCTCTAATTATTTTCTTTCAAAGGAACATACATAACAGCAACAAAATAGAATAAGAAGAACAAAGTGTCAAAGAGAAAACTTAACACATACATGAAAACAGCAATTAAATAAAACCCTACAGTAAAAAGAGAACCTAATTGACTGAATAAACCCATCAAGATAAAAGGATGATCAGACAGCAATAAAAAATTACAAACCATACTAAGAAACAGGAAGACAAAGCCCAGTACAATGAACAAACTAAGTACGAGGAAGACATGCAGAACATTGAACAACTAATCAAAGCTGTCCAAACAAATATAGATCAACTTACTGAAGTGAAGGAAGGGATTAAAATTATTAGAAGACACTGGGAGAACATACGGAAGAAATGGTAAACATACATAAAAAGATTACAGATATGATGGTGAGGAATGGCACAATTAAAAAAATAAAAAAGGAACTAGAAACACATAACAGTAGATTTGAACAAGTGGAGGAAAAAATTAGTGATATGGATGACAGTACATCTAAAACCAAACAGATAATAGAATAGATAGATAAAAAGATAGAAAAATACAGCAGGGACATAGGGATTTGAATGAAAACACAAAATGTACAAACATACATATTATAGGTGTCCCAGAGGGAGAAGAGAAGGGAAAGGGGACAGAAGGACGGTTGGAGGAAATAATCACTGAAAGTATCCCAACCATGTTGAAGGAGATGGATGTACATGTCCTGGTAGTGCAGCACAATCCAAACAATAAAACTCCCAACAAGCCTACTCGAAGACATACTCATCAAACTGTCCAATGCTCAAGACAAAGACAAAATACAGAAAGCAGTAAGAGAAAAGACAACCATCACAAACAAGGGAAACTCAATAAGATTAAGTGCTGAATTCTCATTTGTAAACTTGGAGGCAAGAATGCAGTGGTATGACATAGTAAAAGTACTAAAAGAAAAAACTTCCAGCCAAGAATTCTCTATCCAGCAAAGCTGGCATTTAAAAATGATTCAGAGTTCAAAATATTCACAGATGTACAGAAATTAAGAGAATATGCCAATAAGAAATATGTACTTCAAGAAATATTAAAGGGAGTTCTACAGATTGAAAGGAAAAAACAAGAGAGAGAGTTGGAAGAGAGTGTCAGAACAATTAAAAGAAAAAAAGAGAAATAAAAAGAACATATGACATACATAAACCCAAAGAAAATATGGCTAATGTAAGTAATCATTGGCAGTAATAACACTGAATGTTAATGGATTAAACTCACCAGTCAAGAGACATAGATTGGCAGAATGGATAAGGAAATATGACCTATCTATATGTTGTCTACAAGAAACACACCTTCGGCCCAGGGATTTAAAGAGGTTGAAAGTGAATGGCTGGAAAACAATTTTACAAGCAAACAATAACCAAAAAAGGGCAGGAGAAGGTATCCTAATATCAGAGAAAATAGACTTTAAATGCAAAACTATTGTAAGAGACAAAGATGGACACTATATATTAGTAAAAGGGGTAATTTTTCAAGAAGAGAGAACAATCATAAACATTTACGCACCTAATCAGGGTGCCTCAAAATTCTTGAGGCAAACACTGGAAAAACTAAGTGGAGTAATAAATGCCTCTACAATTATTGTGGGTGTATTTAATACAACATTATCACCATTAGACAGGACATTTAGACAGAATCAATAAAGAAAAAAAGACTCTGAATAATACTTTAGAGGAACTGAACCTAACTGACATATACAGAACACTGAACCCAAATACAGCAGGATATAAATTCTTCTCGAGTGCACATGAATCATACTCCAAGACAGACCACATGCTGGGCCACAGAACAACTCTCAATGAATTCAGAAAGACTGAGATTATACAAAGTAATTTCACTGACCACAATGGAATGAAATTGGAAATTACTAAGGGCCAAAGAACCAGATTAGGCACAAAGATATGGAAGCTAAGCAACACACTCATAGACAAACATTGGGTCAAGGAAGAAATCTCAAAAGAAATCAGTAACTACCTCGAATCGAATGAAAATGACAACACAACATATCAAAACCTATGGGATGCAGTGAAAGCTGTACTGAGAGGGAAATTCATAGCCTTAAATGCATATATTAAAAAAGAAGAAAGAGCTAAAATTGAAGACCTAACTGCACACCTGGAGGAATTAGAAAAACAACAACTTTAAACTAACCCCAAAGGAAGCAGAAAGAAGAAATACCAAAGATGAGACCAGAACTAAATGAAATAGAAAATAAGAAAGCACTAGAAAAAATAAAGACAAGCAAAAGCTGGTTCTTCAAGAAGATCAATAAAATTGACAAACTAACTAACAAAGAAAAAGAGAGAGCAGGTGCAAATACACAAAATAAGGAATGAAGAAGGTATATCACTACTGACCCCACTGAAATAAAGAGTATCATAAGAGGATACTTTGAAAAATTATATGCCAACAAGAATGATAGTTTAGAGGAAATGGACAAATTCCTTGAAACGCACAAGCAGCCTACACTGATGAAAGAAGAAATTGATTAATTCAACAGTCAAATTACAAGTAAAGAGAGTCTCAGTCATCAAAAACCTCCCAACCAAGAACAGCCCAAGACCAGCTGGCTTCACAGGTGAATTCTACCAAACATTGCAAAAAGAGCTAACAAGAATCCTGCCTAAGCTTTTCCAAAAAATAGAGGTAGAAACAACATTGCCTAATTCATTCTATGATGCCAAAATTACCCTAATACCAAAGCCAAACAAAGATACCACAAGAAAGGAAAATTACAAACCAATTTCTCTAATCAACCCAGATTCTAAAATCCTCAACAAAACCCTTGCTAATCATGTTCAACAACAAATCAAATATATTATACACCATGAGCAAATGGGTTTCATCCTGGGTATGCAAGAATGGTTCAACATAAGAAAATCAATAAATGTAATACACCACATAAACATATTGAAAGAAAAAATCACATGATCATCTCCATAGATTCAGAAAAAGCATTTGACAAAATACAGCACCCTTTCCTGATAAAAAAAACCCTGCAAAAGAGGAATAGAAGGAAACTTTCTGAGCATGATAAAGGGTATATATGAAAAACCCCAAAGCTAACATCATCTTCAATGGTGATATCCTAAAAGCCTTCCCACTGAGATTGGGAACAAGACAAGGATGCCATTATCACCACTCCTATTTAACATTGTCTTAGAAGTACTTGCTCGAGCACTGAGGCAAGAAAAAGATATAAAAGGCTTCCAAATTGGAAAAGAAGAAGTAAAAATTTCATTATTTATAGATGACATGATCCTATACATAGAAAGCCCTGAGAAATCTACAACAAAGCTTCTAAAACTTATAAAGGAGTAACATTGCATCAGTAACATTGCAGGCTATAAGATGAATGCTCAAAAATCAGTAGTATTTCTGCTGGGTTTATCCTCACCACCTGCTCACTCCTCAATGCACTCTGATATGGTTTACACCTTCTCCACTTACATGCACTACTCTTGATGGCCTCCTTACCTCCTCAATGAAACCACTGAATGCCTCTTCACCTTATAAGATTCCTCAACAAATTCCTTGATTTCCTCCTTCTATCATCCATTTCTGTCCTGGTCCCCTAGGTCACAACACTCTCTTGGATATTTTCTGACCCCACCTTACATATTTTCAAACTATTACTGAACCATTAAATTTTGCAACTCCTGAGAACTCAGTTCCAGCCCTTCCTTTACTTCTTTCTTTCTAGCTAGGCAATATTTTCCATTCCTTTGACTTATTTATCACCTATGGTTATGGAATTTACACTTTCCAGTTCAAATATCACATCTGAGTTCCAAACCTGAAACTATTCTGCACTGAGATTCCCATTGTTTTTCCATCAGTATCTTAAGGGAACTCATCACCTTTTGAAATTCTTGTTCTTCTTGAATAATCCAAACCAGATTCAATGAAATTACCTGTCACACAGAGGCTCAGGAAAGAAACTGGTGCTATTCTTCATTCAAAATATTGGTATTTCATTGAAAGATTTTTCTTTCTCCAAACATGGAATAAATCTAGATCATGCATACAAAGTAGCCTTTTAGTATTTCCTTTAAATTATCTCTTATAAAGTGACTTTTAAACCCCATAGGATTAGACTGTATGTTTTATTTGCTAGTATGACTCTATGCCTTCAAACAGGCCTAGCTCAGAATTGCTCTCCAACCTCTACATATTTATGAAGAAAAAGTATCAGTTTCTTGAAAAATAGTGTCTGGAAATAGTGATCAGAAGGATCCATGGGCTTGGAGCACAGCAGAGGATAAATAGACACACTGAACTAGGCTAAAAAGAAAAAGTGGCTTTATTGGCCAGTGGAGGACAGGAGATCTAACCAGTCTCTAATTGGCTTCCCTCTTGAGGGGTTTTCTTACAGCTTTTATACAGGTTTGAAACAAAAAAGTTAATCATTGTATTGAACTCTCTAGGAATGGGCTGGGGAGTTTCTGTATTGTTCTTCTCTGAGTAACATCAAGATACATAATATTCCTAAGGTCTTTAATTCTCATATTGATAAAGATAATAGATCAAATGAAGCATTACATGTTTACATCATACATTTTTCTTTACAAAGAAGAAGTAACAGGTCTGATTAATATCAAAGTAGATAGTTTTATGTCCTTTCCTACAGAAGTTTTGTCTATCCTATGGTGCCTGGTAAGTTACACAGACATTACATTTTAATCATGCTACAGAAATAAGGCTGAAAACACATGGGGTTATATAAGAAAACCATGAAAATGAAATAATTGATTACCTAAAATGCATGATACTAAAGTAGTGAAATGCAATTATTTTAATTTCAGAAGTGAAATAAAATAATGGCAAAATATGTATTTGGATATAAATACCTTTACCTAAAATAGAAATACATTGCTTGATTTCTCTACAAAAATAATGTTCTTCTATTTTTCAAGATATATCTGAATAATTTTATCACTTTAGTTAAAAAATTCTTTAAAACCCAAATTATAGGAAAATCAACAATGAAACTTAATGATTTATTTTGGGGAACCCCTAGTATTTTGAAATTTGAAGGTAAATCTGACATAACAAGACCTATACTGGATGATCTTTCCCTTGCTTGATAGTAAAATATACACACTCTAGAACATGCTGTGATTTCATGCTGATAGATTTCAGTTCCTCTTAGGTATACAGATTAGTAAGAATCCTCTGGCTCTAGGTGCTTTAGTGTACTTACCCAGCTCAAATAAAATCCATAAAACTGTGGGTCATCTTGGATAAGGCAAGAAGGTGGATTTTGAGAGATTTAGAAGAAAGTGAATGACACAAGTCATGTCTTGAATAAACTTATCTTGACTAACATCTGAGTTAATGAAGTAGTGTCTTTGGGATTATAGGACTGATAATGTTATTAACTTCATAAAAACAGAGTTCACCATCAAAATGGTGCTTTTTTCTAGAGATAAAGAATCTCTGAGCTACACTTGTGGTAAAGGCATAGTCATTAAGACTTAAGATTCCTTGCATTCTCAGTCCATTTGAGTTCTTGTGAATAAGGGAGAGAATTTTAACTAGGCAGAAGAGTCCTAATTTATTTTGTAAATTACTTTTTTAATCAGAAGGTATTGTTTCATTTGACTGCATGCAGTTGGACCCAGGCAATCTGAGTTCAGGTTAACTTACTGTGCATATACAATATATTTCTGGATTTATATTTATTTGTTCATTTTCAAAGGGAAACTCATATAATATTTTACCATTCAAGGAAGGGTTTTATGCAATTAGACCAGGAGGAGAGACCAAGAAATTAACAAACAAACAAATAAATGTACAATGAAAAGTTATATGAGTGGCCTGAAGGAATAGTAGAATTGTAATATAGGCTCTAAGAAGGGCAAAGGACACCTTATGTTGGGGCTCAGTGAGGGTATCTCTGAGGAAATGACAAAATAGAGACTGAAGGGACATGAGTATGATGTAGGAAAGTGAGGGGATTTCCATGGAAATTAAGGATGATTGTAGTGTTCCGTGCTGAAATAATAGCTCAGCATAAATGTATTTGTGTGTTTCTGAGTGATGATTTCTTACTCAATCCTTGGATGCCTGAAGTAGTCCTAACTTAAAATTACTGAATTTGAAGGAAAATATTTTGTTAAAGTGGCATACCTTGATTTTATTCATTTTAATTGACATCTAGGTTAATCAGAGAGCAAGCTCTAGAAGAGGAGAAATTCCTTTAGATTTCTGGGATTGTGGTGTTTGTAATAACTTGAGTTATATCTAATTTTTTCTGCCTCTACCTATGAAAAATAGAGATGTACACTGTCATTTTAGAGCTAACAGTGTAATAAATTGAAGGAATTGAATAAATGTGTGAGATTGTCATGAGGGTATACAGAAATGGGTGGGAAAGGAGGCTACAATTCAGTCTTGAAATGTTCTAAATATGTTTGAGAAGTGCCTTGCAAAACACAAGATGAAGAAATGACTGGATTAGCTTGAACACACTCAGGGCACTGAGATGTCAGAGAAGTCTAGGAAAAAGAAAGTTCCCCAAAGGTCCAATTCTTATTTACTTCCAAGTTATAGACTGAGGCATATACACTGGATTTATTCATGGGGAGCTTATTGGAGACGGTAGCATGATTTATTTAAGAGGAAGTCTGTGATATTATTAACTCCTCATTTAAGGCTGTGTGAGAAAAGGGTAAAAGTGCTCATGTAGATTGATTGTGAAAGAAAGAAAAGGAGATAAGGCACGAGAGGAAATAGGTATAAGGGGCATTTGATTCATAATAAAAGAGAAACAATAAGGATAAAGGATGAGATGATTTATTGTGATAAGAGAGAGAGGTTGCTGGTAAAGATTTCAAAAGAAACAGGAATGATGGGAATTCAGTTGGAGACATTCACCTTAATCAGGTGACAAGACCCTTCAATGAGAAAGGAGTAACTAATGGGTATGAATACAGGACAAATTGTAGACATTATGGTACTAAATTGAGGTGATTTTTTAAAATTACATCATTCACCTGGTTATTATGAGGTGAATCTCATCAGGTAAAAGTAATGTGAAATATGAGAATATATGGTATTCAAAACTATGTGGCTTGAAGTGGTTATGGAAGATGGAAGAATGACTCAAATATCAAGATGTAGTCTGTTTCCCAGATATATTTGAATGCACTAGGAGTTGTGATTCGGCATTTAGACATAAAGCAAGAGCTTAGTAATGTGTTCTGTCACATGTAGTAATAAACATGACAGGAAATTAGAGTCACCTCTTTGGGCAAATGTGGTGAATAGAAAGATATTTACTGATAGATGTGGTAAATACAGTGACATCAGAAATGTTCTTAGGAGGCTGTAGCAGTTTGATATAGTTAAGAATTCCAAAAATAGATATTGGATTATGTTTGTAAACTGGTCTGTCTGAAGTTTCACACTTAAATTATGATTAGGGCTTTGATTGGGTCATGTCAGTAGGGCATTAAGTCCCCACCCCTTGGTGGGTGAGGACTCACAGATAAAAGACATGGGGAAAAAAAGAGAGTTGGAGTTTTTGAACTGGAGCCACAGGAAGTAAGCACACAGAGGAGTTTAGTCGTGAGGAAAGAGAAAAGGTCCTGGGAAGAGAAACAAGCCATTCACCTGATAGTGTACAGCTGGCCTTGTGGAGATAACAGAGGAGCTGAGCCCAGAAAGAAACAAGCCCTTGGAAGAGAGAACCAGGAAGCCTGAACCCTGGCAGACATCAGCAGCCATCTTGCCTCAACACATGGCAATAGACTTTGGTGAGGGAAGTAAGTTATGCTTTATGGCCTGACTTCCAGCTGCTGCTGTCTCCCTGTTGTGTGGGTGCAAGCCAAGTGGGAGGTGTACTGTGGCCACTGGAGTGCCTGGGTGGCTGGTGGTGTGGAGCAGGGGCCCACATCCTGGAATTGGGCACCAAGGACCCACAGCCCCTACAGCTGGGTGAGTCTCCACAGCACCATCCAGCTCAGGCTCTTGAAGGTCCAGGCTGCACCAATGACCATTTTCTGCACTATCAGCCTGAATATGATGGATATCCTCTCATCTCTGAAGCTAGGCTGGGTTGGGCCTAGTTAGTACTTGGATGGGAGACCATCTGGGAATGTCAGGGGCTTTTTCTAGCTGCATTTCTCCCTCTCTCTTTTACTTTCTCTCTTCCTCCCCCTCCCTCTTCTTTTGACTGCCCCAACCTGGAGAATGGCTACCTCTAACCAGTGCCTTCTGCTCCTCCCCACCACCTGCATGGTCCTCTCCACCTTGACCCTGCCCATGGCAGGACAGACAGGTGGCTGCATCCCAGCCCTTCCTTAGCTCTTTCAGCCCTGCACAAGCTGAGGCCTGGTGGGGCAGCAGAAACCCCAACTGCTGATGCCAAGACCCCTCACCTGCTAGACCTCCTCTTGGCCATCAGGCCCCTAACCCTGCATGCAAGCAAATGTTGCACACCTGTGGCCACCCTTGGCCTTCACTGCCTTCCCTGGCACAACAGGATGAGCCAAAGGAACATCCCTTCCCTTTGCCCCTGGGCCCAACCCTACATACTCCCCATGTCCTCCAGTCACCTTGGGAAAAGGACCCACACACCTACACCTTAGGCCCCCTTGGGGATGTTCTTGGTCACTGCTCTCAAGAAACCAAACACTTTCAGCAACTCCAGGTCCCCTGTGCAAACAAAGGAGAAACAACAAACAATCCAAAAAACAGAGAGACACAAGACAGACACATACAAGGGGCCCATTCATCCTCTCACACAGGCTGGCAGGATTCAGATGCAAAGGGACCACAACAGACCATCACTTGTGGCTGCTGCACACCCTGAAGTAACCTTGGGTGATTCCTGGTCCCAGACCAGCACCTTCTTCTTTGGGCCCTCCCAAGCATGAGCTCCTGGCCCAGGCTGTCCTTCTCTATGAGCAGCTCTCTTCCTTGCCTTCAGCCACCTACCAGGTCAGAGAGCCCATGTTCAAAGCCTCCACCCCATCTGGCAACACCCCTGGGCTTCCTTCCCTTAGGGTGGGAGGGCCCAGGGTGGCTGCAGGCCTGCTGTGTGCTGGGATCTCTTTTCAGGGAGAAGAGGAGAGTAGGCTGAGTGGCTGCTCTCATGGAATTTAGAGTCCACTGGGTGGAGGCAGAAGGGAAACAGAGCAAGGAGTTACTTTAGCATGAGGGACATTTGTGGAGGAAGGATTTGTTTGTGGGAGAAAACTAGGAAGGACCTCACAAGTGATATCCCATCAGAAGGAAGAAGCCCTGACTGGAGGGAAGTGCCTGGATGCATAACCAAAGTTGTAACCCAGGGTTAAGAAATAAATAAATAATTATGATTACTTAATCATTATGTAGATGCCTTTTTACTTCCAGTAAATTATAAAACAGCTAAAGGTTGAGATCTGAAATTACTGAAACTGGTTAGATGGACCTCAGCCTTTCTATATGGTCATTTCCAACTAAAAACCCACCATTGTGATGATTATTCCAGATGGATCTTATCTGTGTATATGAACACTTCTAATGAAAGGGTAATCATTCCACCATCCTCTGCTTAATATCCATATGAAAAACCTTATAAATCACTGATCTTTGTTTAATATACCCCTCCCCCAGAGGCCTGGATCTCTGATAATGACTGTAACTTTCTGACTCACACTGGTTTGGTACCCACCCCCATCCTGTTCAGCCCCTTAATGTTCATCAATGAAGGAACCTGAGCCAGCTCCACCTCAACTACTTAATAACATCTTGTTATAAAACATCAGGATTTGTTCAGATCCAGGAGGCAGTTTTTGGACCATTCAAGGTGACTGGCCTCCTTTTCTTTTCTTGACTACAAAATAAACTTTCTTTGAAACCCTGGTGTTTCAGAAATTGACCTTTAGAGTTCCTAGGGGGAAAAGAACCCACATT
This sequence comes from Cabassous unicinctus, assembly GCA_029593785.1. NCBI lineage: Eukaryota > Metazoa > Chordata > Mammalia > Cingulata > Chlamyphoridae > Cabassous > Cabassous unicinctus. Next base: position 17,358 of record JAQZBX010024443.1, read on the forward strand.
AGCTTGGTATCAAAGTCTTGGAAGCATCACAGAATGTGTTTCCATCACCCTCAGGCAAATCTTCAGGAGCTCTGTGACAGCCCAGGTCAGAATCCACTGTGGCACAGAGAACCTATCCAGGATGTTGCTGGATGGAGGTTGTGGAGGGGGCCAGCAAGAGTTATCAGGGTGTGTGTGTGTGGGGCGATGCAATCTGCCCCTAACTTCACCACAACCCATGGGGTCATATTTCTGCACCTTAAAGGCCTTTCAGATGAAGCCTGCCCACAGACAGCAAAGATGCAGGAGGTGTGAGTTGGGGTCTGGGACCATGACAGGTGAAGCTCATGATTGCAGCTGAGCATGTGACTGTGGAATAAGAAAATGAATGAATCTGATCAATCAGGAATTGTTATTTTTCCAGTTTGGCAGGATGGAGGTGTCTCAGTTTTCTTCTTTATCCAACATAGAATTGGTGATTGTTTTCATCTCTCCTTCAATTTCTACTATAGCTTTCTAAAGGGCTTGTAGACTGCAACACTACAATTTTGTAATATGTTAATTTTTAGATACTTTTGATTTTCATGCAAAATTTATTTGATCAAGTTTATAGGGTTTCATGGAGATCAAGCATAAAAAGAACCTTATAAACTTTACTGCATTTATCATAAGAAAATAAATGTGGAATAAGACACAAGTAGTTTATTTTCCAGCTTGTATGTTCACTAGTAGTGGTAGCCATTAAGTAAGTAGTATGAGTTGCCAGCTCTGCAAATCCAAGGATGTTTGTTATCTGTCAGAGCAATACTCTTGGATTTGCTTAGAAGAGTGGATGTTAGGCATGCTGGTAGATTAGGAATCAATAGATGGATCTGGAACCTGGCAGAAAAACTGCCACCATTGAACACATGGCCACAATACCCCACAAGATGGCTGCTGGAAGAACTTACAAGAACTCCCATTTAGAACAAGATTTCCTCCAGAAGCCAGGAGAAGCTCTGGATAGTCTCCAGGGGCCTTATCATTGGGCCCTCCTGGGGTATTGATGGGTGTGGTAATCAATCACAAGAGCAAACAGCTGGGACTCCTCCCCTGTCATTAGCAAAGGGGCTGAATAATTAATGGTTTAAAAGACAAGCACCAAAGCAAAACACTCCTGCTCTTTTTTAAAACTTTATTTTGTACATTTAATAATTGAAAATATAAACAATTAAAAACTAAAAAGAAAATGCAGTTGAATAAAAATACATTTCTCAGTTAAATGTACTGGATACATATAAATTTGTTTTTTAATCATACAATATGTTACACAATATGTTTGGTTCATAGAATCATGGTCATACAGTATTTGTCTTTTGTGTCTGGCTTGCTTCACTCAACATAATGTCCTCCAGGTTCACTCATGTTGTCATATGCTTTATGACTTCATTTCTTCTTACAGCTGCATAATATTCCATTGTGTGAATATACCACAGCTTGATTATCCATTCATCTGTTGATGGACACCTGGGCTGTTTCCACCTTTTGTCAATCACGAATCATGTCACTATGAACCTCTGTGTGTGGATGTCTGTTCGGTCACTGCTCTCAGTTTTTCTGGGTATATACCCAGTAGTGGTATTTCAGGGTCATGTGGCAAGTCTATATACAACTTCTTTAGGAACTGCCAAGCAGCCCTCCACAGTGGCTGTACCATTCTGCATTCCCACCAACAGTGAGTAAGTGTTCCTATCTCTCCACATCCTCTCCAACACTTGTAGTTCTCTTGTCTTTTTAATAGTGGCCATTCTGATAGGTGTGAAATGATATCTCATTGTAGTTTTGATTTGCACTTCTCTAATCATTAGTGATGTTGAGCATTTCTTCATGTGTTTTTTTGCTATTTGTATTTCCTCTTTGGACAAATGTCTATTCAAGTCTTTTGCCCATTTTCAAATTGGGTTGTTTGTCATTTTATTGTTGAGTTATAATATCTCTTTATATATCCTGGATATTAAACCCTTATTTAATATGTGATTTCCAAATGTTTTTCCCATTGCATTGGCTGCTTTTTCACCCTTTTGACAAAGCCATGTGAGGTGCAAAGGTTTTTAATTTTGAGGAGGTCCCATTTATCGATTTTTTTTCTTTTGTTGCATGTGCTTTGGGTGTAACATCCCCTGTTTTTGCATTTTTACCCCTGCCTGGAATAGCACACAAGTAAAACCTGGGTATTTGTAATCTGTAATGGGGAATTGTAGTCTGTACATCTCTATCTCTTTTCAGCCCCTTTCCTCTGTACTTAGGACCCATAATCTTTCTGCCATTTCTCTTCCATCCCTTCCTTAATAAATTACTGGCCTCACTAAACTGGCTTGCTCTTAAAATTCATTTTTTTTTTTTTTGTATTTTAGCCAAGAACTTAAAAAAATCTGGCAACAGATGTGCATCAAATATTAGACGTGAAAAAGTAAGGTTTCTTTGTTTGCATTCAACCTACTATGAACATGAGTCTAATACAAAAACAGACCACCCACCTCATAAACTACCAGTAGACACAGTAATCTCCACCTTTGGCAAGACAATATGTAGATATTGGTTTAAGTACCAGGCTTTTGCACTGGGGCACAGGTGACTGTCACATAAGCTTACTTATCATAATATTTTTCCCTCATCTTGGTCAAAGGAATGGATTTTATATTTTGCATTCAAATGCATAAAAACAGGCTTTTGGGTCTTTCTTCTCTTAAAGTAAAAAAAAAAATCTTATTTATGACATGTGCAGTTCACTTACCCTGCCTCAAAAGAAGAAAGATTAAATATTACATTTTTTCTTTTAGGAAATTTCATTTGGGTCAATTATCAACCCCATTTAGTTTGTCCTTATTCCTGTAGAAGCTGTATACATTTTCTTCTTGACTGCTTGTAAGGACTTTCTAAAAATCATAAAAGTATTTTGGATGTAAATTTCTCCAATAAAGCAATATTTCTATTCCTTTGGAAAAAAAAAAGGTATTCAAGATTCATTCATGTGTGGTGGGAATGTCCGTTTGGCAAATATGACAGGGGAGGGTCACTGGTGCAGGGCATCAATGGTGTGGAGATATGTGGCAAAGGGTGCACCAGAGGCAGGCTTTTATGGAATATGAAATTGTTCATATTATCACAGGGTGTTATCTCAGTGGGTGGAGACCAACACAATAAACAAGAAAATATTAAAATCCCATCTTGGGAAGTCCTGCTATGTTCTCAGTCAGAGGAACAAGCATCCCTTGAGAACATAGGCAGTGCCTAATAAAAGAAAACTGGCAAGTATGTAAAGCCCTCAAAATTATTGCAGGTAACTATGAACTTTATTGTTCAGAAATGGAAACTTGGTGGTTACTCTAGTTTCCAAGGGGAGGAGTAGGGAAGAATAGAATAGATGGAACATGGAGCATTTTTAGGGCAATAGAATTGTTTGTGTGATCTTATAATGATGAATACAGGCCAGTTTAAATTTTGTCAAAACCTATAAAAGTATATCATGCAAAATGTAAACCATAATGTAAACCATGGATCATGGTTAGTAACAATGTTTCAATATTTGTACATCAATTATAACAAATGTATCATACATGTATAAAATGCTATTAATAGGGGATAGTGGGAGAATGGAAAGGGGTTGGATATATGGGAATCCCCTATATTTTCTATGTGACTTTTCTGTAACATAAGTCTTCTTTGAAGATAAAGCAAAAAAAATAACACACTAGGGGAATATATGGAAGAAACTGTCACTGTACAGAAAAGATAACAAATCTTATGATGATGAAAGACACAATAAACATTTTTTATTTTATTTTTTTTATTTTTTATACTTTATATATTTTCATTTTTAAGTTTATTTTTGTATTTTATTATTTATTTTTATTTTTTAATTTTTTATTTGTTTAATTTTTGCTCTGTTTTGGGTCACTGAAGGGTCACAACTGTGGCAGGGGAGGATCACTCATGTGGAGTTTTGGTGATGGGGGATGTGTGGGGAGAGATGCACCTGGCACATATCTCTATGGCATATAAATATGTTCAAGTGGTCATGGGGCATTGTCTTGGTGGGTGGAGACTGACATAATAACCAAAAGAATATTGAATTCCCATCCTGGGAAGATGTACTACATTTTCTAACAGGGTGGCAAGAATCCCCCAAGTCCATGTGCAGTGCCTAGTGAAGGACAGTCCATTATGACAGTCTCTTGATATTACTGGTTGTACTTATCAACCTTGTTCTTGTGAAATTGAAACTTAGCCTAGTATTATATATTTCTTAAGAGTTACCTCCTGAATGCCTCCTTGTTGTTCAAATGTGGCCTTTCTCTAAGCCAAACTCAGAATATAAATACACTAACTACTCCCTGGTGTGGGATATAACTCCCAGGGATGAACCTCCCTTGCAATGAGGGATTACTACCAAGCACCAATTAGTGATGCATTTGGAAAAAGACATTGACCAAGAGGGGAAAATATTAAATACAAATGAGTTTTTATTGCTAAGAGATTTCAAAGTGAGTTAGGAGGTCATTCCAGAGGTTACACTCATGCATGTCCAGGAGGATCTCATTGACTGCAACAGTAAACAATGCCTCAAGCAGGGGGCTCCTGAGGGCTCTAGGGAGACATCTAGACACTATAAGCAGGGCAGAAGATCTCAGGAATTTGGTCCTGTCCACGGGCTTTACTTTGGATCATATGTTCCCCAATATAACAGTTAGACTCATTTATAATTTCCCTACACATGGCTTTTCTGCTCCTTTTGTTTGAACCTATAATTAGCACTTGCTCAATAAATATATGTCCCAGAGATGTAAATCTTCAGTCTCTTCATATGCTGGTTGAGCCCTGACTCTCAGTAGAATTGCAACACCTACTCTCCAGTTCACTGTACTCACATAGGACAACTAACAAAAGGATAATGATGGACAACGCCTATCCCAAAAAACAGAGTATCCACAACTGTAAGCAAGACAGTTAAAGCCATCTGACCCATAGGATCTTGGGCCTCTCCCAATCAGAAACAGAGTAGGCATCACCATCCCCAAATCCTCAATATTGGCTAATGAACAAACATAAGGGAGAACGCAACTATGAACTAAAGTAGACTTATTATTATTCCAGCAATGGAAGAACTTGTATCATTGATATAAAGGCAGTGACCACCAGAGGTTCTGAGGGGAGGAAGAGGGAAGAATAGGTATAACATGGGGAATTTGGGGGACATTGGAATTGTCCTGCATGACATTGCAATGATGGATACAAACCATTATACAATTTTTTTAAATGTATAAAATTGCATGGTGTAAAATGTAAACTATAGACCATGGTCAGTAGCAATGCCTCAATATGTGTTCATCAATTGTAATGAACATATCACACTAATGAAAGATGTTATTAATGGGGGAAGTGTGGGAGAGGGAAGGGTAGGGTATATGGGAATCTTATATATTTTTATGTAACATTTATGTAATATAAAACTTATTTTTAAAAATGTTTTTTAAAAAACTGTGCCCTTAAACAGTAAGTCAGCACTGCCCTGAGATAGACTTTTGGAAAATAAAATACTACATTCATTCCAATCTATTTGGTCACATCTTATCCTTATGATAAAGCCATTCTTTGCTCTTAGGTATGAATCCCACTCCTTTTATTTTCTGCTGTGTTCATCTTTGCAAGGTCATGTCCAGGCTCACATCAGATCTTTTGGGCAGGACAGAGGAGTTACTCTACGTAAATGGAAGGTCCTTAGTGTTACATTACCCTGAGCTTTCTCTCCATGTCATTTCTGGTTCTTTCATTTCAGGAAGGGCTCCAATGATATTCATTCTGGACCATACCATGCCTTCTGCTGATTTTGGAATCTACTTTATTTTTTTAAAAGAAAAATTCACATTTTATTTAGATTGAAATAAACTGTACAAAATTGATTTTCTTCACCGAAAATAACAGCAATATTTTTGTATTATTCCTAGATAAACCACAAAACACTTATTTTTAGGCTTTCCAGGTTTTGCTTATAAATCAAGATGAGGCAGTAGATATAGTCATGGAAATAGACAGAAGAGACAAATCAGTTGTCAGTATCCATGGCCTCTTAATCCTGTCTTGACCATGAAAAGAAGTGTTCAACACATACCTGCTAAAAAGCTTATGAAGGTGTAGGCTCAACAAAGGAATGTAAACAGCAACAAACAGATGTGGAAAAAGTCATTTGAACTGTAACTTGCTCCTTTAGGTTCATTTGATAAGACAAAATCTACACTGAAATCCTTGCTTAACAAGCTCAGTTTCTCCTACTCTCTGGTAATTCCCTTAACTGTTCAATACAAATTTTTAACAATATACTTATAACTCCTTCTAGTTAGAAGTTAGTTGTGAGCCTCATTGTAACATTTTACAAAATATATTCCTTTCCTTCCATATCTCCTCAAAATTTATTTCTTCAAAGTACTGATAACTGAACAGATTACCTGACAATTGGATCCACAATGATGATAAATGTTATGTCTAAAATGACTTAACTAAAATAATTCCAGTGTGCCACCAACAGAGATCACACAGAAATGAAATGTGGCACTTTCTATGCTATCTTCTGGAAGAATGGATGGGTCTTCAAAGCATGAGAGTTCAAACAGGGGCCCTTTAAATAGATAGAATATTAATGACTAATATATTAAATGGGAGATGTATAGGTAAAGATATTCAGTGATTAAGCAGCCTACATATACCTTACAGTTTTTTTCTCCAAATAGAAGAGAAAACCTATTTTAAAAGTCTCTTATGTCTTTTCAATGGTTTCTGAATTACTTGTAAGAAGCTCTGACTTAATTGTTTAGAGTTTGATATATGTATCCACCATTAAATCTAGATCATGTTTTATATAAAAATTTATATTAAGCAAGGCCAAGTTACCTGACCTTTGGTCTGTCAAAGTGTTCCTCAGGTGTGCTTTGAGATGCTTTTGCCCATTTTCATAGCATTCATTCTCAACCTTCATCACAGGAAAAATACATAAGGCCTTCAATAATGCATAAACATTAGGAAAATATTTGATGTCAGGCAGATGGAGGGCTTCATAAATGGTGGAAGGAAGCTCTATATCTTTCCCTCTGTGTTTCCACTTGATTCTCCAACAATGAAGCTCAGCTGAGAGTGTGTCAGGATTGGGTAAGTCACTTCTGTACATGTCAGCATGGTGTTCTGCTGACATATTGAATTTGAGCTGTCCCATGACAGAGGGCACCAGAGCTAAGCATTTAAGAGCTTTGAGGTGCTGTTCTGAATATATCTTAAAGTTCCTGAATAATGGGCTCCCCTGTTGGAACATTTAGAGTTTCTTTATAGTAACTCTCAGAGGTTAGTTGAGATTCCAGGTTCCCTTGCTGACCTCTGTGGAATTTTTCAGGGAGTTTCATTTGAATATCAAGTTTGGTTTCCTAATTTGTGGCTTCCTCAAAAAAAATTCATAATAAACTTCAATATATTCCATCACTTCATTGAGTGAATGCATCACTGCAGTCAAGCTGCCAGCTGCAAAGAAGGCATCAGAGGTTTTTCCCAGAGGCTCTTGTAAAAGATAGGACATTCTTAAGAAAAACAATGGTAACAACGAAATCAAAATCTGTTACTGCACTAGAGTATAAATACTCAGCCAGCTATACAGTTATTCCATCTAACATTTGTGTCACTATTTATGCCATCTAAACATAAAACAAGTGCTTGCAGGAGATCCATTAAAATTTCAAAAGCATCATGCCTGCCTGTCCACTGAGAATGCCAAATTTCCTTAAGTTCATTTTCCCTTTCTTCATGCCTCTGAAAAAGGACAGAAATTACATTTCAAGTTCTAAAAGTAGTTGTGGTGATCAATGGATAAAAGAAGAAATTCCTTATTCATTCCCAATGCAACAGATACTCCCATCACAGGCACTGATTTTGCTAACCTCATATTTAAGCCACAGTAAGAGCAGAGTGTGTAGACAGCTTGGGGATATTTCTCTCAAAGTCTAGAAGCAACAATTTTCATTTTGGAAGAAAATCCACTGGACACAATGTAAGCCTGTCCATGAAGTATTCCATGTTCAGTCCCCAGTTCTCAGTTGTTGTAGTGTGAAATTTCACAGCCAAAGTTTCTGCATCAGCTTCATAAGGCAGGAAGCCAACAAATTCCTCTCTTGGATTATGAGATTCATCGACGAACCTCACCAACACGGGGAGGTGCTCTTCCCCTGCTATGTCCACCACATCATCAGTGATAATGAAAAAGAAGTGTGAGTCTCTTACTTCCCTGAGGGTTTCTTCCCAAATGCAGCTCTCACATATCTCTAGCATCTGTTTCTGCTGTGTTTTCAAATAGAACACACACTAGCTGTTGTTTCAAAGCACTTTCTCGGAACCTCTTCAGAATTTATTTGGCACTCCAGCAGTGCTTGAAAGTTATCAGAAGTAGAGACCTTCAGGGAGTTCATCAACCTCATGTCCATCCAGAGGTATGTTTTGTTTTCCCATAAGAATCAAAAATTCAAATAAAGATTTTAGGTATTCTTTGTTTTCCATCTCTTCAATGGTTAAAGGTAAAATGTCTTCATCCTGTTCTTCACTCCCTCTTCTGTATTGGGGTTCTGAGTATTGCTGTGGTTTGATTCTTTATGTTTTTGTTCCTGTTCAGAGAAGTTTCATCAATTTTTCTCTGTTTCAGTGCCCTGATTTCATCTTCACTCAATTATTTTATTTGTTTCCTGTGTCTACTATGTGTCTTGTTCAAATGACTGGTAAGATCAAATATTGTTGGTGTAGCATTATCTTGAAGAACTGTCCTGTAAGGACTCTCCCAATGACTTTACAAGTATCTGCTTCAATTAATTTTGAAAAATAAAATAACTCAATCATTCTTTAGTTTTCTGATGCCTCTTCAAAATGTCTAGTTCTACAAATCATAGAGTTCTCAAAGTGTTTGGCACATAACCGATAATGTTTATTTAGCTGATTAGGTGTTTTATCTTCTAAGTCTGCTCTCCTACAATTCTCCCCCCACTTCTGGCATGTGGCCGGGTCCCACAGGAACCTGAAGGTCAGCTCGGGCTGCATGCTCTTCCACATGCAGCTGGGGGCAGTGCAGAAGTTCAGCCGGCCCAGTCTTCCCCTCCCCACCTCCTCAGGTTACCCTGCCAGTTTGTCGGGGGCAGGGAGGGGAGCCAGGTGGGGGGCAGGGACAGGTGGGTGAGAAGCCTCGAGGGACAGGAGAGGCACCACGGTCTGAGGCCGGGCTGGAGACGTGGCTCCACAGTGCAGTGAGCGGCCAGGAAGATTTACCGCCACTGTCGCTGGTGCACCTCCTAGTGCCAGGGACACTGCCACCTCCTTCCCACAATCTGGGAATCTACTTTAAGCTCCATGGCACAAGTAGCAAAAAGTGGCTGACAAGCCAGGATGGGATGTGAATAACTTTTCCTCAACTATTCAAGTCTTGATCATGTGCTACTATTTCATCTTTCACCCATTACTTCTTGAGCCAATGCATCCGCACTCCCCCAAAGGACATACTCATATGTTACTAAAAAGCCTACCATCCTGGACTTCAAGTTAAGGTCATGTAAAAAGATTTTTGCATTCTCTCTCCAAAATATGACCATGAATTGAACAAAATTGACCAGAGCAACCACTTGAACTCTCTGAGAGGAGATCAAAGGTATGCAACAGTCTTAGTAATATTTATGCTTCTAAGAAGACTGTGGGTCTGTGAATTCTGATCTGAAGTTACTCCCATTCTTCTCCCAAACCCAGCCTGGTCATTTTGAAGGTTCTGCCAAGGCAGGATAAGCAATGATATAAGTAGCATTTCTCCCCCAGTCAGAGGGCTCATTAAATATAGAGCAGTGAGCCATCCATAGCTAACAACATAGTCAGTTGAAGTGAAAAATCTCAGAAATAGGAAGTTAGGGAGGGTCAAGCATCTACTGGCCTGGGGATGTGTTGTAGGGAAAGCACATGCCAGTGGAGGCTGCATGCAGAAGCAGTGGAGACCAGATAGGACCCAGTCATCCAAAAGCTCCTAGCTGATCGTGAGGGTGCACACATGCACACAAGTGTACAGAAAGGGTCCAGCAGAAGCATAAAGTCAGGGCAGAGACTAAAATGTCATGGATTTTCAATAATCCTGTACTCACACTGGCCTATGAGCATAGGATTGAAGCCTTAGTGGTCCAATGTTGTTGAACACAAACTCTGTCCAATTATTAGCTGGCAATTACCCTACAAAGACACAAGTGCAACCAATAGGAAGCCAGCAAGAATTATATAATAGATGCTATGTAAAATATATTACATATTTGTGTATTTATTTATGCATATATTTATGTATATGTATATTTGTGTATATATGTACACATATATACTGAGCAGAAACATGTATAACTGTAAGAGGGAGAGAATTAATAGATTTATTCCAAGAAGGACCCAAATGAAACTATGAATGAAAAAAATCAACACCAGGAGCAGCAACGATAACCACCATCACAAGTAAAAATAAGAATCCAGACATGCTAAATGTATTGCCATCTAAAATTATCAGTTTTTAGAAAAAGGAAAATGATTCAAACACAGGGGAAAATGCAGTGAATAGAAATGGTCCATGACTATCTCCAGAAGTATGATAAACAAAGACAAAAGCAGTTATTATAAATATGTTTCAAGAACTAAAGGAGATCACATTTAATAAATGAAAAGAAAGTATGATGACAATGAAGCAACAAATGGAAATTCTCAAGGAGATAAAAATTATTTTTAAAATGGAAATTTTAGTGTTGGTGAAACAATATTCATGAAAAATTCTATAGAAGAGGGGGAGGAGCAAAGTGGAGCAGCATAAGGAGCTCCAGGAGATACCTCATCCTACAGAGCAGTTAGTAATTACCCAGAGCTATCTAAAGCACCTGTCTGAGGGCCCCAGGAGATCAGAACACCCTGAAACATCCTTTAAAGAATGGAAAGAGTAGACTGCCCATCTGCAGTGAAGATTCATGAGTAGAACACCCCATGTCTTGGAGGCCAGTGTCCATCCTTCATTGGTGGTGCAAGTCACCATGGGAACTATTCTCTGGCTGGAGTTGGAAGCTTCATTTCTCAAAAATCAGGGAGGAAGAGACAATTGGGCACCCACTTCAGCTACTGATTGGTAAATTCAGCTGTCTAATCCTAAGAATAGCTAAAGTTTGAACCTGTCCAAGTCAGAAAGAGGTCAGTAGCCACCATTTTAACTCCACCCCCAACAAGAGGGAAAGCAGGGCTGATTGAAAATCACAGTGAAGGTAGTGACTAACTTCTTTCAACCCAAATTGGATTGCAGCTTTAGCCTAAGCCTCAGCACCTCTCTAGCATGGAGGAAGCTGGGGGGACCTGTACCAGACTCTCCAGGAAACTGCAGTGTTTTCAGCTGACACAGACTGAATTGTTGGACATCTAGGGCTTCATCTCCATCCCCAGTATAAGAGGGAAGCTGTGTTTCCTCAACTTCTCTGGGCCACTCTACAAGCTTTCGGCCTACACAGACTGATTTCTTGAACACCTTCAATTCCATCACCACCACCATGCATAGGATAAGAGGGGGCTGGTGTTTCTTCAGCTTCTCTGGGCAGCTGCAGATTCTTTCAGCCTGCACAGACTGGATACTTGAATACCTGTAGTTCCTTCTCCACACCCCAATAGGATAGGAGGGGTGTGGTGTTACCTCAGCCTCTCTGGGCAACTGCAGTTACTTTTGGCCCACACAGACTGGTTTGTTAAGCACTAAGATGCCACTCCCACTCTGCCATAGGATAGGAGGGGGCTGGAATTTCCCTAGCCTATCTGGAGAAATGCTGGTGCTTTTGCGCCTACATGAAAAACCAAATCTTAGAACCAAAAGTTGGTTTTTCAGGAAGATTTGCAAAATCAACAAACACTTGGCTAGACTGACAAAGAAAAAAGAGGGAAGATGTGTCCCGTCCCGCGGGAAAATCAACTGGGGCTCAGGACCTGTGAAGAAAAGAATGGTATGGGACAAGGAGATGCGAAGAATGACAGCAAGACAGGATTCTGATCAAGCTGCAAAAGTTTATTGAAAAAGCAGGGTATATATACTCTAAAGGAGGAGGGTGTGGATTGGTGGACCTAAGGACGGGTGGTGGCCTGGGATTGGTGGCCACTGCTGCTAGGATAGGTGGCAGAAATGCTTTTGGCGCGAACTCTCTAACTTCCTTGAAGAAGGCTAATAATAGCTTAGCTGTTCTTTGTCTCAGCCCTGGCGGCCATGTTACATGTCACCGGTGCTGCTGACAAGGTGCATAATATGAGTGCTACTGTGAAGGTCCCCAACATCTCCTCCCTTTGTATTTCAAAAGGATGGAGGAAGGATGCTGAATGGGCATCCTTTTGGCATTAACCTGCTGGGGGAAATAGAGGCCTCGATTGATTTTGGGGGGACTGTGCCTGTCTTAGGTCAGGACCGTGCTGAACGGCTGCTGGATCTTACCCGTCATCGGAAACCATGGCAGCAATTGGCCAGGCCCCTGTCTTAGGTTGACCCAGCGGCTTTGCCGCAGAGAGAAAAAGAAAGGGGGGGTGTCCAGTTGCCCGTTATTGACTAACCAGTCCAGCGCCCGAAGAGGCATATTTCTCAAGGAGCTCAAAAATGGCCCAGTCCTTTGGAGAGTGGCCAGCTCTCCCAGTAAGGAATTTTTATTGTTTGGGCCCTCCTTTGCAGTGCTTTGCCTTGCACCCAGCGGTACCAACCATAGCATAAGCTTGGAGCATGTTTTTGAGTAGCATGCTGTTCCCGTAGG
>JAQZBX010024444.1:0-30186 GCA_029593785.1 Cabassous unicinctus
CTCTTTTTGTTGTGTCATCTTGCTGTGCCAGCTCTCCATGCAGGCCAGCACTCCTGCACGGGCCAGTACTCCTGCGCGGGCCAGCACTTCATGTGGGCCAGCTCTCTGCTTGGGCCAGCTTGCTTTTCACCAGGAGGCCCCATAAATCGAACCCTGGACCTCCTAGGAAGCCCAATTGCTTGAGCCACATCTGCTTCCTTGAACATACACTTTTATCACTGAAATGAAACTGAGGACTATTGTGTAAATTCTGGATTTTAGCTTTAGCATGCTTCTTCATACTGGTCTAATTGTGACCATAGGAATGATCACAAGAGGTGACATCATCAAGATGGTGATGTGAGTCATCCCCTGAAAAAACCTCCCCAGGGACTCAGCAAATATAAGGACAAACTCTACTTGCTTAGAACGCAGGAGGATGGCAGAGATTGAAGAAGGACTCCACAAATGCTGAATTGAAGAAAGAGAAAACTATCAGGTAGAAAATGACCAACTGGTCCTCTTCCCCTCCCACTCACTCGGTCCTGTTAAAGCTTGGGAGTTCTCCAGAGGTGGCAGCCAGGGTCCCTCCCACCAGAGACACAGACTATAGGGGAACTCACAGAAGTGAGTTAGAATCCCATGTATATTCAGACACAGGGAGCCAAGTCCACTGAGACCCAGGGTAGAACACAAGCCACTGAGGAGGACTGCATACAAAAGGGTCTCCTGGCAGGGGAGGGGAGAAGAGAAAAATCATGACATAATGGTGGTAGTCAAGTGGTTCACACACTTGAGTGTGGATTCACACACTCAATCCAGTTACTGTTAGCGAAACTACCTTAATGCACAATGGAATATTTTCTGGAGTGACCCACCTTTCTGGATTGACCCCATCTGGCTCCCCAGGGAGGGGCTCCCTAACAGGGAAGAAACTGGAGGCACAGAAGCCTTAGAGACCAAAGAAAAAGGTGGGGGTGTTAAACTGAACTGCTGTAAGACTGGAGGGTAACAGAACTGCTGTAAAATGTGGGCACTGACTGAGGAAAAGCAATTTAAACAAATCACAGGAGCTGGAAAGAAAATTCTGCACAAAAACAAACAACAGAACAAGATTCCCAGAAAAGGAACACAGGAAAAGAAACTTTTTTTCTGGAGGTAAAACAATTACACAGAAAATGCAATCATAAAAATTGTACCTCATATCCACGGCAAGAATCAGATGAAGAAAAGCTAAGAAAATCTGAATGGTGAAACAAGGGTTACTCTAAAGGTCCAGAGCAAGTTGGATCAAATGTCAAAGAAAAGCTTTAACAAAAAGACAATCAATAATAAATCCCTAGATAAGAAGGAGGAATTGATCTTCACAGGTAACTCATCAAGATAATCAGGTGCCTAGAAATCAGCAAAAAATTACAAGCAGTGCTTGCTTTGGCAGCACATATACTAAAATTTGAATGATAGAGAGTAGATTAGCATGGCCCCTGAGCAAGGATGAAATGCAAATTCGTGAAGCATTCCAGAGTTTTGTTTTGCAAACTTGCAATTTCTCTAAAAAAAAAAAAAAGTGACAGGGAAAAAAATTACATACCACATTAAGAAACAGGAAAATATGGCTCAGTTAAGGAACACATTAAAAATTCAGAGGAGACACAGAATTTGGAAATACTAATCAAAGAAGTTCAAACAATTCTAAATCAATTCAAGAAGATGAAGAAAATGCATAAAGAGAAAAGGGATATTAAGAAGACAGTGTGTGAGCACAAAGAATAATTTGAAAGTATAAACAGAAAAAACAGAAATTATGGGATGGAGAGCATAATAGTAGAGATTAAAAATACACTAGATGCATACAACAGCAGATTTGAACTGGAAGAAGAAAGAATCAGCAAACTAGAAGACAGGGCAATTGAAAACATATAGTCAGAAGAACAAAAAGAAAAGGATAGAAAAAAAATTGAGGAGTGTCTCAGGGATTTGAGTGACAGCATGAAGCACACAAACATATGTGTCCCAGAAGGATGAGAGAAAGGGGGTAGAAAGAACATCTGAGGAACCAATAGCTGAAAATTTCTCAACTCTTAAAAAAGACATAACTATTCATGTCCAAGAAGCGCAATGTACTCCAAACAGAATAAATCCTAACAGACTTACTATGATACACATACTAATCAGAATGTCAAATGTCAAAGAGAGAATTCTGAAAGCAGCAAGAGAAAACTGATTCATCACATACAAGGTATCCTCAATAACACTAAGTGTCAATTTCTCATCAGAAAGTAAGGAGGCGAGAAGGCAGTGGTATGAGAAATTTAAAATACTGAAAGAGAAAAAATTGCCAGCCAAAAATTCTTTATCTAGCAAAACTGTCCTTCAGAAATGAGGGAGAGGGAAGCAGACGTGGCTCAAGTGATTGAGCTGTCTACCACATGGGAGGTCCCTGGTTCAGTTCCCGGTGCCTACTAAAGAAGACAGTGAGCTGGTGCAATGGGCAGGGTGGCAAGCTGACACAACAAGAGACACAAGAAGAAAAAACATAATGAGAGATACAACAAAGAAGGGAGCAGAGATCCCCAGTGTCTCCTAAAGAAGATAAGCAAGACAGCAAGCTGATGCAATGGGCAGGCACCGACAAACTGACACAACATAATGATGCAACAAGAGGCACAAGAAGAAAAACATAGTGAGAGTCAAAACAAAGCAGGGAATGGAGGTGGCTCAAGTGATTAGGCACCTCCCTCCAACATCAGAGGTCCGATGTTCAGTTCCCAATTTTTCCTAAAAAGAAACAAGGAAGACACAGCAAGTGCAAACAAAGAGAGGGTGGGGAGAAATAAATAAATAAAAGTAAATCTTTTTTAAAAAAATGAGGGAGAGTTTAAAATATTTGCAGATAAACAGAACCTGAGAGCGTATGTTAACAAAAGACCTTCCCTACAAGAATTACTACTGGGAGTTCTGTAGGTTGAAAGGAAAAGACAGAGAGTGGCTTGGAGTGGTGTGAAGAAATGAAGATTCGGAGAATAGGTATGCTTTGAAGCTAAGGTGGTATATTTTTAAATTAGTAGGTTGCACAAAATAAACCTCAGGGTAACCACAAAGAAAGAATTTTTAAAATATACAGAAACAGAAATTAGAAAGGGATCAGTCAAATATATCACAAAAGATCAATTATACAAATAAGGAGCTTGCAATTTAAAAGAATAAGAGACATAAAGAAAAGGTATGACATTTAAAAACCAAATGACAAAATGGCTGAAGTAAGTACTGCTTTTATATTAATAACACTGAATGCTAATGGATTAAACTCCCCAATCAAAAGACACAGATTGGCCAAATATATATAAAAGGATGATCCAACTATATGTTGTTTACAAGAGACTCACCTTAAACCCAACAAAAATAGGTTGAAAGTGAAATGTTGGAAAAAATTATTGCATGCAAAAAGTAACCAAAAAAGAGCTAGGGTTCCTATACTAATATCGGACTAAATAGACTTTAAGTCAAAAGCTGTTGTAAGAGATAAAGAAGGACACTATATCTTAATAAAAGGGGCAATCCATCAAGAAGAAATAACAATCGTAAATATTTATGCACCTAACCATGGTGTCCAAAACACATAAGGCAAACTCTGGAAATACTGAACGGAGAAATAGACACCTCTCCAATAATAGTTGGAGACTTCAATACATCACTCTCATCAATAGATAGAATATCTAGACAGATAATAAAGAAACAGAGAACTTGAATAAAATAAATGAACTAGACATAAAAGACAAATACAGAGCATTGTACCCAAAATAACAGGATATAGATTCTTCTCAATTGCACATGGATCATTCTCCAGGATGGACCACATGTGCGGTCACAAAACAAGTCTCAATAAATGTAAATAGTTTGAAATTATACAAAACATTTTCTCTGACCATAATGGAATCAAACTGGAAATCAATAATAGGTAGAAAGCTGAAAAATCCACAAATATATGGAATTTAAATAACACACTCTTAAATATTCAGTGGACCAAAGAATAAATTGCCAGGGAAAACAGTAAATATATTGAGACAAATGAAAATGAGAACACAACATATCAAAACTTATGGGATGCAGCAAAGGCAGTGTTGAGGGGGAAATTTATAGCCCTAAATGCTTACGTTAAAAAAGAAGAAAGAGTTAAAATCAAAACCCTAACTGCACACCTGGAAGAACAAGAAAAATGACAGCAAGCAGGAAAAAAGAAATAATAATGATTAGAACAGAAATAAATGAAATTGAGAATTTAAAAGAGAGAGAGAGAATAACAAAACCAGAAGTTGGTTCTTTGAAAAGATCAGTAAAATTGACAAACTCTTAGCTATAATAACAAAGAAAAAGAGAGAACACACAAAAAAATAAAAATAGAAATGAGATGGGGGCATTACTACTGACGCCACAGAAATAAAAGGGATCATAAGAGGATACTATGAAAAAATGTATGCCAAAAAATTAGACAACCTACATAATTATGGACAAATTCCTAGAAACACACAAACAGCCTCCACTGACTCTGAAGAAATAGAAGACCTCAACACCACTTGCAAGTAAAGAGATTGAATCAGTCATCAAAATGTCCTAACAAGAAATGCCCAGAACCAGATGGTTTCACAGATGAATTCTAACAATCATTCCAAGAAGAATTAATGCCAATACTGCTCAACCTTTTCCAAAAAATTGATGATTAAAGAGGAGGGAACAATACCTAATTCATTCTATGAAGTCACCATCACTCTAATAGAAGAGTCAGATAAAGATACTAAAAGAGAAGAAAATTACAGACCAATTTTTCTTCTGAATATAGATGCAAAAATCTTCAACAAAATACTTGTAAGTTGAATCCAATAGCACATTAAAAGAATTATTCACCATGATCAAGGGGGGCTTATCCCTGGTATGCATGAGTGGCTCAATGTAAGAAAATCAATTAATGTAATACATCACATTAACAAAATGGAGAAAAAATCCACATGATCATCTCCATTGATGCAGAAAAGGAATTTGACAAAATCCAGCATGATTTCTTCATAAAAAACACTTAGAAAAATAGGAATAAAAGGAAACTTCCTCCACATGATAAAGGCCATATACGAAGAACTTACAACTAATCTCATACTTAAAGTGAAAGACTGAAAGCTTTTCCTCTAAGATCTGGAACAAGACAAGGATGCCCACTGTCACCACTGTTATTCAGCATTGTACTGGAAGTTCTGGCTAGAGCAGTTAGGCAAGAAAAAGAAAAAAAAAGGCATACAAACTGGAAAGGAAAAAGCAAAACTTTCACTATTTGCAGAATGACATGATCCAAAAGTCCTGAAAAATCTACACCAAAGCTACTAGAACTAATAAACAAATCCAGAAAAGTGGTGGGGCACAAGATCAACATGCAAAACTCAGTAGTGTTTCTACACATAAGTAATGAGCAAGCTGAGGAGGAAATTAAGAAAAAATTCCATTTACAATAGCAACTTAAAGAATCAAACATCTATGAATAAATTTAACCAAGGATGTAAAGGACTTGTACACAGAAAACTACAAAACATTAGTAAAAGAAATCAAAGAAAATCTAAATAAATGGAAAGACAGTCTGTATTTCATGGATCGGAAGACTAAATTTCACAAAGATGTCAATTCTACCTAAAATGATTTCTAGATTCAATGCAATACCAACCAAAATTCCAAAAGCTTACTTTGCAGAAATGGAAAAGCCAATTGTCAAAAATTTTTGGAAGGGTAAAGGGCTCTGAGTAGCCAAAAATATCTTGAAAAAGAAGAAGAAAGTTGGAAGATTCACACTTCTTGACTTTAACATGTATTACAAAACTACAGTGGTCAAAACAGCACAATACTGATACAAGGATAGAGGTTTGACCAATGGAATCAAATTCAGAGTTCAGAAATAGACCCTCACTTTTATGGTCAATTGATTTTTTTAAAAAACAATTTATTGAAGTATATCATTATACATGAACATACATAAACTATAAGTGTTCAGTAAACATTGTGATCTTACAAAACAAGCATGCAAACATCATATAGGGCTCCGATACATCACCACCCCCCAAACACCCTGCATTGTTGTGAAACATTTGTTAACAAATCATGAAAGAACATCATCAAAGTATTACTAACTATAGTCCAAATCTTCCTCCCCTACACATTTTTTAAGGATTTATTTATTTATTTACTTTTATCCATTTTTACCACCCCCCCGTTTTTGTTGTTTCTGTGTTCATTCGCTGGGCAACTCTCTGTGTCCGTTTCCTGCCCTCTCCTCATCCTTCTCCCCTGTCTTCACTGGGATTCGATCCGCAGAAACTCCAATGTGGGAGAGAGGCGTCTTACTACCGCCTGCGCCACCTCAGTTTCTGTTTTTTTAGTGCGTTTCATCTTGGCTCTCCCTTGTGTCACTCTCCTGGTATGTCATCATCTTGCTGCGTGGCTTGCAGGGCCTGACAGCGCACCCGCACAAGGGGCCTGGTGGCTCTCCCACGGATGGGGCCTGACATCTCACCCACTTGCAGGGCCTGGTGGCCCACACACCTTCTATATTTTTCTTTTTTTTATTTTTAATGGGAGGTCCCAGGGGTCGAACCCAGGTCCCTCCATATAGGAGACGGACACCCAACCACCCGAGCCACATCCATCCCCCTGCTATAGCTCTTAAGGTTGACTAAAGATACCCAAAGTTACAGTCTTTTCCCATACAGGATGGTCAAAAAATAAATCAGGCTTAGTTTATCACCAGCATTCTAAAAACCAGACCTAGGGAGAAAAACTAGGTCTGGGGACACATGCATGGTTTCTAATATAGCAAATGTTTAGCCTACCCTGATTATCACAAAATCAGGACAGTGAGAATATTTGCAGCCAATTGATTTATGCCAAGTCTACTCAATTGGGAAAGTATAGTGTCTTCAACAAATGGTGATGGGAGAATTGTATGTCCATATGCAAAAGAATGAAAGAAGACCCCTATTTCATAGCATATACAAAAATTAACTTAAAATGGATCAATGAACTAAATAAACAAGGAATACAAAACTGGAAGTAAATGCAGGTAAACATATTCAGGATTGCTTTAGGAAATGATTTCTTAGACTTTACATGTAAAGCCCAAGAAACGAAAGATAAATGAGACCTCCTCATAATTAAAAACTTGTGTGCCTCAAAGCATTTTGTCACAAAAGTGAAAAGACAACCTACTCAATGGGAGAAAATATTTGGAAATCACATATCCAGTAAGGGTTTAATACCCAGAATATATAAAGAAATCTTACAGTCCAACAATACTAAGACACAGCCCAATTTAAAATGGGTGAAAGACTTGAATAGACCTTTCTCCAAAGAGCACATACAAATGGTTACCAAGCACTTGAAAAGATGCTCAACATCACTACTAATCAAAACCACAGTGAGATATTATTTCACACCCACTAGAATGACTACTAATAAAAAAAAACCCAGAAAATTGGGAAACGTGGAGAAATATGAACACTCATTCATTGCTGGTGGGAATATAAAATGGTGCGGCCACTGTGGAAGAAACCCAAATGTCCATCAGCTGATGAATGGTTAAACAAAATGTGGTATAAACATAAGATGGACTATTTTTCAGGTGTAAAATGGAATGAAGTCCTGATGCATGCCATAACATGGATGAACTTTGAGGACATTATACTGAGTGAAATAAGCCAGGCACAAAAGGACAAATATTGTGTGATCTCACTGATATGAACTAATTATAATAAGCAAACTCATAGAGTTAGAATCTAGAATATAGGTTACAAAGGGATAGACTGGAGGTAGAGAATGGGGAGCTGATGCTTAATTTGTACAGAATTTCTATTTAGGTTTATTATAAATGTTTGAAAATGGATGGTGGTGATGGTAGCACATTATTATGAGTGTAATTAACAGCACTGAGTTATATAGGTGAATGTGGTTACAAGGAAACTATAAGTTGTATGTGTTAAACCAGAATAAAAATTAAAAGATAAAATATAGGACTGTATAACACAGTGAATCCTATGATAGGCAACGGACTATAATTAACAGTACAAGTATAATGATGTTCTTTCATGAATTATACCAAATGTACGACACTAACACAAGGTGTTAATAATAGGGTGGTATATGGGAAATGTAAACTATGATGATAGTAACAGTACTATTTTAATAATCTTTCGTTAAATGTAACAAAGGTAACTACTGTTAAAAAATAGGACAATTATTAAAAACTGCTACCATCAATGTAACAAAAGTTCCACACCAATGCAAGATAGTGATGGCAGGGGGGAATATGGGAATCCTGTATTTTATGCATGATTGTTCGGTAAACCTACAGCTTCTCTAATAAAACAAAAAAAAGAAATTATCACAAGATAAAGGAAGCTGAGTCCATTCTTTGTTGTTTGGGCAAATATTTATGAAGAGCCTACAACTGAGAGTTGTACTTTGTCAGGGTCTGGGGACGGTGTAAAAAGTATAGTTGATGCTGCTGCAGAGCATGAAGCTACCAGGCTGTGGGAAGAAGGAGGGAGCGCTTATGGGAGAAGCCATTGTTCTGCCTTCAGTAAGCTACCGAAAATATATCAAAACATCAGGAAAATTAAAGGTGCTGAGTGATCATGATGAATAGGATAAAGTATTATTTTTATTATAGATGTAGATGTGGATGATTCTCAAAAAGGGGTGGTAGTTTACGCCTTTATAGGATTTTCTAGTGTAATCTAGAAACATTCTGAGACATCCAAATTCCAAAATTCTCCTTCTACCAGATAAAATAAATCCTTAAAATGTGTGCGCACACACACACACACACACCAGACCCACTGGGCCTATAAAACATCTCTCACATTGTCCAATGTCCATCTGTCTCCTGCAGTCACAATGTTCAAATCCTTGTTTGTTTTCCATTAAGTATCTCTCACAATTTTTAAATTTAGGGCATACTATGATTATTTAAAATTCTAAATAGACATAAATGGTGATGGGATTCTGAAAACCATTTTTCTTCCCATTCTAGGTTTTCAAATAATTTCAGGTTCATAGATGCTCAGAGATTTTTCCAAGCTGTTTTCTATCTGTGTTTCCACTTTTAAAAAAATCTTGTGGTAGAAAAATCATCGATCTGAGCAGATTGAAGCAGCCCTGTGCAGTAAGCAAAATTAGAATGGGCCTTTTCTTTCTTTAAATTTCTGACCCATATTTCTAACTAGAATTGTGCTTCGATGGGAAAACTAATGTTTCAAAATTCCAAATATTCTTTATTTTGTATTAAAAATAGATTGGTTTTGATACGTAAAGCTGATCTAGAATGCAAGTTTATCAATATATTAACCATTGCTTTCTCTTCTTTTCCAAATTGACCCCTGAAACTAATGTAAGTATACACAGCTTCTTGAGAAAGATTTCCCACAACCTCAAGGGGAAAACCCATCTCCTGCCTTTACGCAGCACCTTCTCTGGATAGAAGGACTTCCTCTGAGGAAACAGGGAATAATTTAACTTCAGTTGAGGTATTCTACTGACCAGAGACATATGAATTTACTCATGAGCAAGTGCCTGGATATAAAAAATCAAAGGAGTTAGTTGGAGTTTTGATGGTGGATTTTTGAGCTGGAGCCCAGGAAGTAAGCACACAGAGGAGCAGAGCAGCTGAGCCTGGAGAAAATTGAGCCCCAGGGAGAGAGACAGAGCCAGTCACCTGATAGTCTACAGCTGGCCTTGTGGAGAGAGGCAAAGCCTAGAGAGCCTCGTAGTCTACAGCTGGCCTTGTGGAGAGAGGCAAAGCCTAGAGAGCTTCATAGTCTACAGATGGCCTTGTGGAGACAGCAGGGCAGCTGAAGCTGGAGAGAAGCAAGCACCGGGAAGAGAGGAACCCAGGAAGCCTGAACCCTTGCAGATGTCAGCAGCCATCTTGCTCCAACAGGTGGCAATAGACTTTGGTGAGGGAAGTAACTTACTCTTTATGGCCTGGTAACTGTAAGCTTCTACCCCAAATAAATACCCTTTATAAAAGCCAACCAATTTCTGGTATTTTACATCAGCACCCCTTCGGCTGGCTAATATAGGTAGTGTGAAAAATATTATAGCAACCTTGCCTCAGATTTTTCAAGATAGTCCTAATTTCAAATATTTGCCCCTACTGCTAACTCATCTTTACTGACTTCTTTAGAGAATGGTGTTACTGAAGGAAAGGCGCATTACCAAAACTAAGGTGTTTCAGTAGTTTATGGGAGAAAAAAAAAAAGGAGAATGAGGAAGTTACCTTAACAACAATGGCAACAATAACAACTTAACTCCCTCTCACCTCTCAGTACTCGCACCCTGATCACCAGTCTTGATTTTCTAAGAGATCCTAACCATACCATCTAGTACTCGGGGGAGTATTAATTTAAACAGTGCCTGTCTCTTAAGCCTTACTACTTCTTTCTCACAGCTAAAGCCAAGACCTAGTTCCCACTACCATAACCATCTCATCTCTTAGCTTCTCTCTACCTCCTTGCCTTAGCTGAGACCTGGCTATAGCCCAAGGGGCTGTAACCCTGCAGCCCCCTTAAGCCACGCATCTTTATTCTCTCTTGCATGGCCTACATCACATCACATCATATCTGGAGCTGAATGCAGGGTCTTCCTTGCTTTCTATGTCCTCTTCCTCACTATTATTCAGAATTAATGTATAAAACTGCCCATTTTTAATCTTTGTTCCCTCCTTGCTAGTAGAAAAATTTTTTTAACGGTAAGCTTCCTCTCTGGAGGAAAGCAGAATTTAGTAGCACTAAAGTGCAATGGAAACAGCCCGTGATGCTGAGAACTATTGCAGTGCAAAGATAAACAAATGAGCCAGGAGAGAAAGTTGTGGTCGCATAGAATTCTAAAATGAGTGCGATTTCAGAGGTAGGGGAGTTTCAGATGACAGCCAGGTCGTAGAAAGTGAGAGAACTCACAGGAGATGAGGGATCAAGATGTTGGGTGAGGAGGGGACAGGTTGAAGTGTTAGTTTAGATCCTATGAGAAAAAATAAGAATGGGTGGGGATATAGGAAGACATGTATATAAGGTAAGAATGTGAAGAGGGTCTGATCTGATGGTTTCTATTTACTTTTTCAAGAAGTCATCTATTAAGAGAAAAGGGGAACATGGATAGATTGGTGGTATGAAGAGAATTTATAAGGCTTGTGTATTAGTCAGCCATAAGGGTGCTGATGCAAAGTATCAGAAATCTGTTGGCTTTTAGAAAGAGTATTTATTTTGGGGTAAGATCTTACAGTTACAAGGCCCTAAAGAGTCTAACTCAAGGCTGCTTTCTCACCAAAGTTTGTTGCCACATGTTGAAGCAAGATGGTGGGCGATCTCTGCCTGGTCTCTCCTTCCTTCTTCCTCTTAAGGCTCCGTGGGCCCAGCGTCTTCTGATTTTAGCTGTAGGCTGGCATAGGGCTCATGTCTCAGGGCTTCCTATATCAGTCTGGCATCTATCGAGCTCTCTCTTTTCACATGAGTCTTCTTGAGTGAGTGTCCATCTATATCAGCCCACCAAGGGGGCAGGGACTCAACTGTGAGTCATGCCCTCCTGACATGGTTGAATCAAAGCCCTAATCTTTTATCAAGTAAACTTAAAACCTTTGAATTTAATACAATCAAAGGATATCACACCCAGAGGAACAGAACAGTTTACTAACATAATTTTTCCCTGTTTGGGGGATTCATAAATAATATCAAACTGCCACAGCTTGTAATAAACATTGTGAAGAATGGTCTAGTAACAGTGTTAAGAAATGCCCAGAGCACAACTGAGATTGGCAATCACTATGTTCCGGGAAGTTCATCTTGATTACTTCCTCTGAGTCTGATATATCCTTGGACCAAAACTATTTTATTTATATATCCAATCAGGAGAATAGCTACTTTTTACCATACAGGGACCAATTCATTAGATGGAAAGCAAAAAGTCTCTTTGAACAAAAGTTGCCTTTATTTCCCACGTTTCTCCTTCCTGGTTGACTTGATTATACTTTCTCAACAATGCTACACACCTTTGAAAATGAATGGATATTCAAGTTTGCATTCTACATGTCATTATTGTCATTTTCATTTTGTTGCTTTACCAAAACTGTAGTAGGTGAAATTCCTTTAGGTTTTGTGAAAAGGGCTGACAAGACTTCTAAAGGAAACATTGTTGATGATCCTGGAAAAAGGGCAAGACAACCACACAAGGCAAGTGACCACCTACCAACTGCTGCCATGTAATCCCAGCGGTCTATGAGGCACATATTGAAGATGAGGTGATCAGATGTTTTCCCCTGGCCAATAAGTGAAATCTCCCTCTCCAAATTCTGGCATACAGATGAAGTCCAGCCAACAAGAAACCAAAATACCACCAGGAGTATTACTGCAAGCATCCTCATGACCCGCCCTCCAGTCATATATGGAATCCGTTGGGCTGTTCGTGAGAGAAACACCTTCAAAACCCTGGAAAAGCAAGAAAGCAAAATGTGAAAAGGCAAACCTAACACTTGGAAAGTAAAATTCCAAAACTATCATATTTTTCTAGATTAAACTTAAACCACCATAATCTACTTAGAGAGTTTTGACAGAAAACTCAGAAATGTTTTAATTTAATTTCATTCTAATTTATCTTCCAAAAGCAAAACAAATAGCCTACATTAGAAACCAGTGAGACATACCCTTTTGAGTATGTCTTAATATTTTAGGGAAAATTCTCAGGAATTTGGAAAGATCCATTGCCAAATTTTGTTCAGCTAGACAGGGTTTGTGAGGGATCAAAAATAGTCTTGAAAGTAAGTAGTTGGATTTTTCAATATTACACTGAGTAAAAACTCCCTTAAATCCTTCTTTAAACTATAAATTTTTACAGTAGAAATTACAGGTATTTTATGAAAATCATTTCATATGACTTCCCTTCACTTTTTATCACACTATCAAAAATAATGAAATAATTATTAAAACAATTAGAGGGATATTTAAACACTAGGTTAACTGGATAAGGTGGTTGCATTAAGGAAGAAGATTGGAATAGCTTATAAGAAATAAAGTGATTTTTTAAAAAAATGTTGTTTTTTCTGAATATATAACTCAAATGAATAGCCAAGGTTTAGAACTACTGGATTAAATGGTATTTAAGGACTGTTGCAGTCTAAAGGTGATGGGAAGACAAAAATCCAACCTTTCCATAGGGATCCTACCATCTGCCCATTCTTCAATTTCAGCTCTCTATTCAAGTGATTTTTAGTTCCTCACCAACCCTCCTCCAAATTCTGACATTTTATGTCACAAAATTGTGATTTGACATACACTACCACCAGACAAAATCAGTTTCAAAAAGACAGAAACGTATTTTCCCAACTGTCTATGCCTTCCCCATCTCCTTCTTTCAACGCTTTTAAAGCCACGATTCCTCATAAAAGTTAGAAATGAGGCAAACACACCTGAAATAGCCTGATGGTACGATGCTGTTTTTAAATCTTTCCTGAGTTAACACACCACATCTAGTAAAGAAAGTTATTTTCCAGCAGGGTCTTACTTATCCTTGCATTCCTATATCTTTAACCATATCATCCTTCAGCTAACACACAGCATGAAGGTATATAATTATGAATAAACACATCCTCAATTTTTTGGTGAAACAATGTTAGAAAGATAATAGCATCAAATGAGCGAATACTAGAAGCTCTCTTAACCAATCTCCAGGCACCTGGTTCACCAGATTCGCAGCTGTTCTCCAGTTGCCCATGTCACGCTGAGTGCTACCACTTTACTCTTACTGAGTAGCTAACACACTACTCTCTAGGATGCTGCAAGCATTTCTGCTCCGACCAGTTGAATTGCTACCTGTTAAGAATCAGTTATACTTTCCCCAAATCAGTTAATGCCTGTTTACTTGTTACTGTATTCTATAACTTAAGTACATGCTAAATAAAATGCTTGCACGTGATTGTGAAATACAGTCTCATTTACATAAATCCACGTTGACTGCTTTAGAAAGACTCCACACAGCTGAGTCACTAAATCAAGCTGCTGTTAGCTTAGGGGAAGAGGAGGGAATTGTAAAGCATCAGGGTGGCAGTAAACACACAAACCTAGAAAGAGTCCACACACATTGTTTCAAAAGAATCTTTAGATTTTCATTCCTGTTTAAAGAATCATCATGTAAAAGTAGATTATGCACTGTGGCAATTTATTCTAGAAAAAGAAGAATGAATTCCAAACATCAGACCTATAGTCATAGAGAAGGCCTTATTTCAAAAACTTGGTGAGTGATTATTTATGTGCTTTACATTACAGTATCTATATACGTCTCTTTTTTTAAAGAAGGAAATATTTCATTTATTTTTTATAATTAATTTTTTTATTTTTAAAGAAGCTTTAGATTATACAAATGTTACATAAAAAATATAAGAGATTCCCTTATGCCCCACTCCCTCCCCCTCCCACACTTTCCCACATTAACATTAGTGTCATATATTTGTTACAATTGATGAACACATTTTGAAGCATTGCTACTAACCATGGACTACACTTTACATTATAGTTTACACTTTGTCCCGCACAATTTTGTAAGTTATGACAAAATATACAATGGCCTGTATCTGTCACTGCAATGTCATGCAGGACAAATCCAATGTCTCGAAAATGCCCCCATATTACACATATTCTTCCCGCTCCCATCCCTCAGAACCTCTGGTCGCCACTGCCTTTACATCAATGATAAGAGTTCTTCCGTTGCTAGAATAACAATAACTCTATAGCAGAATAATAATAAGTTCTACTTTAGTCCATTGTTCATTCCCCAGTCTTGAGGTTTTTGGGATGTTGATGCCCATCTGCTTCTAATTGAGAGGGGCTTAGATCTCATGGGGCAGATGGATGGAGCTATCTTGCTTGCAGTTGCAGACACTCTCTGCTCCTTGGGACAGGCGTTGTCCATTATCATCTCCTTTTTTAGTTGTCCTGGGTGAGTCCAATGAACTGGAGAGTAGGTGTTGCAACTCTGCTAAAATTCAAGGCTCAGCTGGCACATGGACAGACCAAAGTATCTATATACTTCTTTAATGCCTTTCTGCTTTAAAAAACTTTATCAGTTAATTGACCAATGACTAGCCCCAATTATATTGGATAAGAAGGCTTCTATTGCAATCAGCAGTTTAGATATAAAGATCAAATGATTCAAACAACACTTAGAAGTGACAGAAAATTTCTTGGAATTTAATATTTTTGCCAGTTCCAATCTTATTTTCTGTAAAAGAAACTTGCAGTCACTATGTAGACAATTATTTCTGGTTTTGTCTGGGTCAATTCTAAAATTTTGAATGACTAGACTCTCAAAAGAGGGACCTATACTCACTTTTCAAGTCTTCCAGAATTTGGTTAAGGTAGAAAGAGAGAAAATGGTTCTAAACTCTAGCATGACTCTTAATGTGCATGTCTGAAAGATAATGAACAAACATCCATATATTGACAACCACATGCTAGGCATCATGTAAGCAAAGACTGGAGGTATAAGGCATGGTTCTTGCCTTCTAGAAGCTTACAATCTAATTAGAAATTAGTTTGCAAATAGCTATCATGTGTAACAGCATAGATTATGTGATAGATGCAGCTAGTAACTGCTAATAACATAGTAGATCAAGTGGTATTTGATCTGGGCCTTGATGGAGCGCAATAGGTAAAAATGGAGGAAAGTGGAGAAGACATAATGACTTATTTTAATTGAAGGGAATCATATAAACAGAGTACAAAGGCAGGAAAATGTAATTCATCTTTGGGAGACAGTGGGTGGAACTTTTTAGCTGAAGTAGAAGTTTGGTCCTCAACACACAGGAACTCCTGGAACTGTTGAAGTTACTGCAAGAAGTTTCCAATCCCTAAATCTACTAAGCATTGTTTTCATTAGGTCAAGAATCACTTACTCAGAGAAAAATAGCTATGTTTTGTATTTTATTTCCATGGCCAAGATTTGGGAGAAAATTTATTTTTTGATACTTGAATATTTTCACAATCTCCACGCAACTCGAAACGCCAAAGAGAGCTAATAGTGATCTTGTTAAATAATGGTCTCCTTTAAAATATTTCTTAATTGGATGAGTTTGTCTTTTGTAGAGGGAATCTATATGATCCAAATTTGGTGATGTTTTAATCAAGAAATTCTAAAATTCTAAATTCTCAGAAATTTTCACATTTTCCAAATGACCTTTTGAGTGTTTATTGTATAGCCTGAGAATTCAAGATTGCCATAGATCCTATAAACCCATTTCCAGAGAGGAAAACCAAAGCAAAAGCCCTCATGAATCTACCATTATTGATTTTATTGATTTTCAAATACAAGGAAACATAATGATACAACTCTGCAATGCAGTATAAGCATTTCAGAATATTAAGTTTTAAGAAATGGAATAAAATGCATTCTTCCAGCATTGCCTTAAAACAAAACGAGGGTATGCTGCTATATCTTTTATGAGCTCCTGTTAGTTTACATGGGTTCACTTCCTAGAATCCAAGTTCTAATAAAGACTCTCTAGACATGTGTTTGTCTAAAACACAGCTTAGGAAAAAAATGCAATCATTAAATTTCTTGTATGGACTATTTTTCCAGGACTTTTTCAAAGACAAATATTTAAGCTACCATCTGTTCAGAAGTCTCATCATTTCCAAAGGAAAGTAGAAATACATTGAGAAGGCTGCAAGAATTTCCAGAATTTAATATAAAAAGGTATATTTAAAACACACATTTAGTTCTCATTATTAACAGTAGATAAATTTGTGGAAATCATGCTGAAATAAAGAAAAAGGGAAACCCAGGAATTGTCTGTCACTGTATTATGTGCCTCAACTTTTTTACTTTTCACATATTTCTCATTTGAGCTCATATAATTCCACTGCAAGGATTTTTACCTAGGTTATCAATTATCTTCTTCTAATATCTAATCAAAATTGTTCACTCCTTGAGTCCACTGCAGCAGTTGGCATAGCTAAAGCACTTGGCTTCCATTATGTAATATTTTCTTGATTTTCTTCCTACTTCTCTGTCAGTCTTTAATGCAGATTTCTCGTCCTCAATCTTCTCCTTAAACAATGATACTCCCCAAGGATCTCCTAAATTTAGCCCTTTTTCACTCTCACTCTACATATTGTACCTAGGTAATTCCATCTACCCCACAGTTTCAGTTATCATCCATAGGTAGTGGGTCCCAAATCCACCTCAGACCAATCTCCTGCATTCAATATCTGGATATTCAGTGACCTACTGGACATCAACAGGTCCCCAAATCAAAACATCCCTCCCTCCTCAAACCCACTTTGGTCTTGAATGACCTGTCTCAGTGAACAGTTGCACCTAATTGCTCAAAGCAGAAACATGGGAATGAGCTATGATTTCTTTTCTCTCTTACTCACAATCCATGCATCAAATGAATCACCAAGAATTTAATTTCTTCCTCTTAAATATCTTTCAAAGCCATCTACTTTTCTCCATCCCCACTGCTACTACATAGCTCCTGACCATCAACCTGTTCCTACCTTAACCTCCTAACTAGTCTCCTGACTGGTTTTGCCCACCTTCTTATGATCCACAATTTATGCTAGCCACAATGATCTTTCTAAATGGCACTTCTGATCATGTTGCTCCCTCGTTTACAATCCACCCAAATCCCAACTCCTTAGCATGGTGCAAAGCCTTTAAAAAAACAGGATCTCCTGGATGGCCTCAACTGTCACCACTCTCCCCACCCAGAGTCCTACAGGTCCCAGTGGACCATGTGCAAGCCCTCAGCTGAGCTTTCTTCTCCCCCCACCAATACAAACACCTCGCTTACCTAAGTCCTGCCTATTCCCCCATGTCTCTTGCTCTAGGTCAGTGGTTCTCAAAGGGTAGCATTGGAAAGCATTAGCATCACCTGGAAACTCATTAGAAATGCAAATATTGGGTCCCATCCCAGACTTACTAAATCAAAAACTCTGGGGGTAGGGCCCAGCAATTTGTATTTTAAAAAATCCTTCAGGTAGTCCAATGGAGGCTAAGATTTGAGAACTACTGCTCTAAGCAATTTTTCCTGACAGGCCTAAGATTGGTGCAGGTGCTTTCCCAATGGCCTGACTGCTCTAGACATTTGAGCATGCTAACAACAGAATTTAAAGTCTCTCATAATAAAAAATGTTCCATTTGTTTTCTAAAAGGGAATGAAAATATACATTCTCCAGCCAACCAGTCTTCTCATCTATTAATTTAATCCTAAAATCCTGAAGTTTTCCATTAGAGTCTAATTCCTATTAATCTTACTGCCTTCATAGAAATTCCAGGATATAAATGTGTGTGATAAAATATATGAGGTGATGATTACCTCTTGTAAATGTAAAGACGTTCAATTCTTGCCAAAAGCATCCTGAGAGTAAACAACACGAAAAGAGCTGGAGGTTGCTTCCTGTCAGACCAGGTTCAACGCTGACAAGTCTCCAAGTTCATTAAGCCTTTCATCAATTCCTTGAAATTCATTTTCAGAAGTAAACTAAAGCTACTCCTTGGTCACTGGATGAAGTTTAGATATGTATTATAAAGGATTGGCATCCCCTGGTCAGAAACAGGTTTGGGACATTTATCTGACATGAAGTTCAGTAAAATTATTGTGAGGATATTAAGATACTTCCAGTATAAGAACAAAAATTTATAACTGGGTCTCCCAAATATAGGTATTTTTGTCGATTTTCAGTTAACTGCTGGAGTACTCATATCTCACATTGATCTTCTTTCTTCTCACCTGATTGTAAGGTAGATAGAATAAGGCAACATGATGAAAAAAAGAAGAAAGGGAGGGAGGGTTTCAAGACTATTGCAAGTCAAATCTTAGATGGGTAGAGCTGGAAGGAACTTTGAGGATGTCAATTCTGATCCCATTAATGTACAGAGAAGAAAACTGAGGGCCAATGAGGGGAGTGATTTGTTCAAAGTTACAAGGTCCTCAGGTAGCAGAATCAGTGCAAAACTCCTATCTTCTTACTCTCACTTGAGTCCTCTTTTCAGTTATCACAGCGTAACAAAATTAAAAGGTCTGTTAGCTTGTTCAGGACAACGTCATTTTTTAAAAGCACACCATGAACCTGCCTCTCACAACATGTTGTATCTCCTTTCTTTTTCCCACATTCCAGTCTCTCTAATCTGGATGACCACAGCTTTGAATACCTTCCCTTCCATCTCAATGGATTCAAATCTAATTTAACCTTATTGATTCAGCTTAAGTACTTCTTCCTGTTTAGAGCTTTCTCTGACAATCCTAGTCCACACACATTTCTCCTATTTCATCATTACCCAATTGGTATTTATCAAACCCTTATAATCTTCCAGAAGTTGGGGGTCTGTTTTCTAAATCCTCATGGCAGTGGCATATGAAGGCAAAAAATAGTTGGACTAATTAAGTAAACATGTCTTGCTGATTGTCATGAATAACAAGAAAGAGTTTTGTGGTGTTGTTGATATTGTTCATTGTGTTTGTATGGGTGTGTGTGCACATGTTCTAATGAAAATAAGCTAGAGGAGGAAGAAGTAAAATTGAGGATCCCAGAAACTAGAAGAAGCAGGGTAAAGCAGGGAATTTGGAGAACTTTTGATAAAGACACAGGACACAAGAGTAAATATTAACTCCTATTATATGCCACCACTTTGCTAAATCCTAGAAATTCAGTGATGAAAATGACAGATATCTACCTGCTCTCAAAGCCATTATAAAATGACATTTAAATCATTTAAAAGCTAAAATGGCTTACCTTTTAAATATAAATGAATAAACAATTAAAAACAGTGATTCTCGGAGAGTGAGGTCAGCAAAAATGGTGGAGCAAGAAATTCCAAAAGTCTTTCCCTCCAAAAAAGAAATGAATAAAGTGGCCAAAAATTTTATAATGGACTTTTTCAGAACTATGGAAATCAATTAAAAGCTTACAGCAACCAGGGTAACAAATAACCAATTATTTAAAAATAGCTGAATATCAGTAAGAGAGCTTTGTGGCATTTTAACATGCTTGAACCCATCCATTGCTCCCCAGTTCAGTGATGAACTTGAAAACAACAGCCCAAATTTATGGTATAGGTACTTAATACCAGAGGGACAACAATGGACCTTATTCTCAAAGAATTGTGGTTTTTAGTTTTGACCTGTCTGGTGGCTCCCTGAGGGACCAGCTCAAAGGGCTTGCCTTTATTTGACTTAACTTGGAACTCTATCAGGGCTTAGGTGCCTATCCAGGGGTGAGTGTTGAAAACATTTAAAAGCAAATTTATTAATCACTGCTGTCTAGTTCAATAGATAATGATTGGGACAAAAATGGACGAAGCAAAAAGCTTGGGAGGAGTGCTAGGAAATGAGATGCTTAGGGGATAAGTACTTTGAAAATCTCCAAATATTCTTGGGAACTTAGAAGGCTGGCGCATACTAGAAAGGACTAGAGAATGCCCTAATTCTTACCTCCTGCTGAACAGAGGCTCTGTGCAAGCAGGAATTGAAGACTAAGGCAGTGTTATAAATTGTCTGGCTTAGTGTTGAAGGTACACCCTAATATACACAGTTTTTGTCTGCAAAGACTATGAGATTAAAAAAAAAAAAATTGGTTCTAGGTGTTTAAGGAAATAACTGTTTAATCATTAGGTGACTATAAGTTAACAGAGCAGAGGCCTAAGAGGCCATGCACAGGAAAGAATAGAGAATGCACAAAACTAGTTCTGAAAAGTCACTGAACAAGCAAATTATACCAACTACAAAATGCAGCAACAAAAGTCCTTGGGAAGGTGGAGAATCAGATTTCTAGATTTGCCACACTGCAATATTTAAAATGCCCAGTTTTCAAAAAAATATGAGGCATGCAAAGAAACAAAATAGTAAGGTCCATAAACAGGAAAAAGAAGTTAATAGAAACTGACCTTGTGAAGCCTAAGAATTGAATTTCCTAGATAATGTCTTTAAATCATTTGTCATAAATATACTCAGAGAAATAAGGGGAACCATGGAAAAATAATGAAAGGAAATCAAGATGCAACAGTTTGAAGTTTTGTGGACCCCAGAAAACATCATGTTCTTTGAACGAATCCATTCCTGTGGTTGTAGGACCCTTTGATTACATTAGGTACAATTAAGAGACCTTTGATTAAATAACTTTTTATTAGATTGCTTTAGGACCTTTGATTGGACTACATCAGTGAGGCATAATCCAGGTTGGGTCTCTGTGCTACCAGTAGAGACTATAAACTATAAACTAAAAGCAGAAACACAGAAATGGTGGCTGCCATCTTGACTCTGTCATGTGCGAAAGAGGACTGCAGGAAGATGGAGAAACCCTGAGAGGCTGAGAGAAAAGCCAAGAGAAACCCTGAGAGGATGAGAAAGGCTAGAGGCTGGAATCAGTGGAGCAGGCCCAAAGTGAGGAGAAGCCACCATTTTGCCTGGCCACATGGCAGGAGTCCAGGAGCCAACCAGCAGCTAACCTTTGGTGAGAAAGCATCTTTGATGATGCCTTGATTTGGACATTTTTTGCAACTTCAGAACTATAAGATTTTACCTTACTGAAGTCCCTTTATAAAAGCCAACCCATTTCTGGTATTTTGCAACAGCAGCCTTGGCAAACTATAACATAAGAGAGCCATGTCTTACTAAATAGAGGATATAAATAAAGCCATAGAAATTATGAAATAGAAACAAATAGAAATTCTGGAGTTGAAAAGTATAATAGCTGTAATGAAAAATTCATTAGAGGGTTTCAACAGATTTGAGCACACAGATGAAAGAATCAGTGAACCTGAAGATAAGTCAACTGAAATTATCCAGTCTGATGAACAGAAATTTAAAAAATGAAGACAAATGAACAGAACCCAACAGACCTGCAGGACACCACCTTGCCTACCAACATATGCATAATGGGAGTATCAGAAGGAGAAGAGGCAGAGAAAGGAACAGAAAAAATATTTGAAGAAATATTGACCCCAAACTTCCAGAATTTGATAAAAGGTGTGAAATTACACATCCAAGAAGCTTAATATACTTGCAATAGAACAACCTCAAAGAGATCCACACCAAGATACATATAACTAAACTGTCAAAAGCTAAAGTCGAGGAACGGATCTTGTAAGCATTAAGAGGGAAGTCAGTCATCACATTCAAGGAAGCCTCAATAAGATTAATAGCTGATTTCTCATCACAAACCATTGAGGTCAGAAGGCAGTGAGATGACATATTCAAAGTGTTGAAAAAAAATAAACTATCAAACAAGAATTCTATATCCAGCAAAACCATCCTTCAAAAGTGAAGAAATTAAGATATTTCCAGATAAACACAAACTAAGAAAGTTTTTTGCTAGTAGATCTGCCCTACAAGAAATACTAAGGAATGTTTCAGACTGAAATGAAAGTATATGAGACAGTAACTCAAATCCACATGAAGAAATAAAGAACATTGGTAAATCTAACTACATAGGTAAATATAAAAGTCAGTCTTAATATGTGGAAATTAAACAACACACTCAAACAACCAATGGGTAAAGAAGAAATCACAAAGAAATTTAGAAAATACTTAGCAATGAATGCAAAAAAACACACAAATGTACCAAAACTTATGGAATGCATTAAAAGCAGTGCTCAGAGGGAAAACATGCATAAGTGAATCAGCAAACATCAGCAAAAGAAAACAGATGAGTCAAGCCCAAATTGCCAACTCACAGAATCACGACCTAAATATATGGTTGTTGTTAACTCCCCCTAGGTTTGGGGGTTGTTTATTAACAGTAAAAGCTAACTAATACAGTGGGTATGATGGAGAACAAAGCAAGGTAAGAGTAAGTTTGAGTGAATGGGGTGGAGGAGGGGCAGACAACCAGGTCATGAAAGTCTTGGTAGGCTATGGTAAGACTTTGGGATGTTATTTGGAGTTAGATGCAAAACCATTCACGGGTTTAGAACAGAAGAGTGTCATGACCTAACTTAGATTTCAGAAGAATCACTCTGACTACTATTGAACAGGCTGTAATCAGCCTATACAAGAGTCCAGGTCAGAGATGATGGCCTGGTAGGGTATTAGCAGTAGCAGGAGTAAATATAATTGGATTTTAAAGATATTTTGAAGGTAATGCCAACAGACTGGATTTGAGGTGTGCTGTGGGTTGAATTGTTCAAATACTAATTCCCAGTACCTGTGAATGTGACCTTATTTGGAATCAGGGTTTTTGCAGATGTAATCAGTTTAAGATGAGGTCATACTGAATTAAGGTGGGGCCTGATCCAATGTGATTGGTGTCCTTATGAAAAGAGAAAAGACAGATACACAGACACACAGGGAAGATAGCCATGTGAAGACAGAGGCAGAGACTGGAGTTATGCTGCCAGGAATACCAAGTATTGTCAGTAAGTGCCAGAAGCAAGGAAGAGGCAAGGAAGCATCTCTTCTAGAGTCTTCAGAGAGAGCATGGCCCCGCTGACTCCTTGATTTTGGACTTCCAGCCTCAATAGCTGTAAGAGAATAAGTTTCAGTTGTTTTAAGCCACCTAGTTTGTACTATGTGTTATGATATCTTAGGGAATTAATACTGGGTACAAAATAAAGGAACTAAAGATGGCTCCAAACTTTCAGGACCTGAGCAACTGGAAGGAGGGTGACATTTATTGAAATGGGGAAGAATGTGGGAGGAGAAGTTTTGAGAATTGGTTTTGAATATGCTAAGCTTGAGATACCTATTAGAAATTTAAGATGTCAAGTAGGCACTTGAATGTAAGTTCTGGATAGTGAAGGATTATTCCTGAATAGTGAGCAGAAAATGCGCCAGTGAGAACCTTCTGGAGGCCTTAGGAAGAAGCCTCATCCCAGCCCCATAGACCTCAATGCCTACGGCAGCAACAGGAAGCACAGCAGGATAGGCAGCTGGGCTACCCTCCAGAACCACCTAAGCCAGATTGGAGCCTGAGGCAAAGGGAAAAGTGTGCATCCCTGAAACAAAGCTTAATGCATGTTTTAAATGAAAGCATCCTTGATGAGTTTGCTTATTTTAAAGCCAGAGAAGTAAAATTATAATAAATTCTGTTGGTATTAAATAAAACACATAAACTTAAAATAATGCTTCATTCTTGTGTCATGTGCTTGTTTCTTCTCTTTATTCATTCAGTACATGTTATTAAGCACCTTTTGTGTATCTGGCACTTTCAAGGCATTGGGAACAAAGCAAAGTCCCCGCTCCCATGAAATCACCTAATAGTCATGGAGCTAGACATTTAACAGCCAGGATTTTGATGTCAGATGGTGGTAAGTACTACGAAGAAGAATAAAGGAGATAAGGAGATAGACTCACAGTGGAATGGAGTGTGAACTTATATGGCTGGTAAGAGAAGTCCTCTCTCTCTCAAGCAGAACATCTGAGCAGAGTGCTGAAGGACAGGAGTGGGTATTTGGGAGATATCTGAACGGCATCCCCGGGAGGGGAAACAGTGTAAAGTTTACAGGAACTTCTACAACTTCCACAGCAGCTTCAGTTTCTGACACCAACTACAAATACTGCAATAACTCAATCCAACCCAATTCTAACTCTACCCAGATTTAGGCCAGACCCCACAAATTTGGAGACTCACTCAGAGGACTGCCCCCACTTAGACACTAGTGCAAGTTTGGGGGTCCAGGCCACCTGCTCTTCGGACCAACTGGCTACAAATTTAGGGGTTCCCACCACCCCCTCAGATTTGATAATTCACTAGAACAACTCACAGAACCCACTGAAAGTATTTATACTTGGAAGTATAGCTTTATTATAGTAAAAGTCTACAAATCAGAAGAATCCAAAAGAAGAGAGGGTCTCAAATCCAAGCTTTCATGTCATCTTCACATGGAGTCAGGACCCATCACCCTCACAGAACAGTGAAGAATCTTCTCAATCATGGAAGCTCATTTAGCTTCAAGTGTCCCAAGTTTACATGGGGTCTCATTACTTAAGCATGACTGATGGAATCAATGCCTACCTGGCTGAACTCAGTCTGCATCCTTCCTCCCCTCCCAGAGGTTGGAGAGATGGGCTGATATCCCCTAGCTCAAAGCCTCTACCCCTATTCATCCAGTTGGTCTTTCTGGTGTGGCCAGCCCTCACCCTGTGGCTGGCCTCTCTCTGTGGATGGCCTCTCCTTAGCATAGGAAATATCAGATGAGGTCCTGGGTCCACCAGGAATAAGAAGAGACACTCCTATCATGGAAAATTCAAGGGATTAAGAGCTTCCTTCTGCAGGAATTGGGAACAAAGACCGTTCAAGTTTTTCATTATACTACAGACATACATAAAGTAATCCAGATTATTATTTGGCATGTCAGCAAATTGAACTGTGACCCAAGCAAAGAGATGGTGCATGGTTCTCTCTGAATTATTTCATGGGAATTCTCAACAGAAATCCTATCAGTGATTCCTAAATGCCATAATAAATATCTCATTGTATCTGTGACAATTGAAAACAATGAGGATAATTGTGCTTCTAGTATTAAAGTCCTTGTTTAGCATGCAACTCTAGTCTTTTTTAGTGATCATGTGAATTCTTAGGGACAGGAGTCAGAGGACCCAGAGTCCAGGTAGACAGATGGCACATTGTAATGAATGTAGGTGCATCTACATAGCACAAGCCTGGACAATGCCTCTGGGTCCAAGCAACAGCACACAGGTAACAGCAGCAGGCAGGTGACAGCAGCAGGCAGGTAATGCCAGCAGACAGCTTGCAGAAGCAGGCTGTGTCACCCAGCCTTTAAGGAAGACTGGCTGTCCTAACTTGTTGCTACATGAATTAATCTCCTTCCCTATTTATTCTCTCATGTCTGCTTGCATAAGGAAGAGAAATATTTCCACCTGAAGCCATGAAAGATTTGGTCATAGAGATGCTAACAAAGAACATCACAATGAAGTATCAGCTATAGTCTTATAAGTACTAATTCTTAATCACCAGATTTTTTTATCAGTACTTTTTAAAAGTTCATTATATTACAGACATGCATGCACAGATACATACACACACATATAACAAATTGAAACCATAACAGTATGGCCAATAAAATATCCCATGTTTCAACGTGGCACATAATCCCTAAACTATATATTTTAATGTGAGCCTTTTTCTGGAAATCTACATATAAAATACTGATGCTGTAATTAGAAATTAAAGCATGCATACTTTTAAAAAGATTAAGGATGAGAAGGTAAGTATTGAAAATTTGAGTGCAGATGCTATAAAATAAAGTGTATTTTACTTATGTATCATGAAACAAATCAAGTAGGGCTTCTAAAGTCAGACAATATAAGTAAAGCTTTAATTCCTTAGTTTTCTGAGTCTAATTCCTGTTTCATTCATAGCTAATATTAAATATATTATGAAAGGGCAATTTAAAAATAAGTGAATTTTGCTTTTGTTTAGATTTTTTTCAAAAAGTACACATTGATATCAGGAGTTCTATTTGAACACAGACCTCTACTTAATAGAAGTTATCTTTTATCACTATATCACTATGCTTGTTTCCCAAATCTTTTCTTTCATATGAGGTAACTAAATTGAACATATTACTTTATAAATGGAGCTATGCCAGGCAGACATCCTTAATTAGTTTCTGAAAGCGACATGTATATACCAGCACAATTCCTAGATTTTAAGGCCTTTCAGTTGGGACCCTTTAGGTGCCAGACAAAACAGTGCCATAGTCATTGGAGAGGGCAGGGTGGGGAGAAATGAGCTGGGGTTGGGGGGCCAGGGGGTCTCTTATCCTCTAGCTCAGGGGTTCTTAATAAGCGTCTGTGAGCTTGAATTTAAATTAAAAAAAACATCATTCTTGTGGGGACGTGTAGTACATGTAAATCATAGGTGTGCGTGGTAAGGCTTGGACGAAGCAACTGTCTTTAGCTTTGGAGCGTGCTTAGCTCCATGTCCAAAAAGTACAGTCTGCCAGGAAAAAAGAAACCTCCAGACAACTAAGAATGCACGAACCCCTTTTCTCTGGTGACAAAGTGGTTCTTAAGAAATGTCACCATCAGAAATTCTTCCCCACCTGAAGGTATTCTGTATCCCAGAGTAGGCAGATAGCAAAGGTGAGAAACCACAGTGAGCACAAAGGAGGGCCTGAAATTCCTACTGATACCAGGACTCAGGTGGTAAGCTTTTTCCATTTCCTAGTCAAAATGCAGGGTCCACAGGTACGTGGTCTAAGGATGCTTTATTGTTTGTTAGATTATTTTGACTGAAGTGGGCAACTGATTATAACTGCTTTGAAACTGTCTCATATTAAAACTCTTTGGGCCAGAACTTGGAAACACACAGATGCGTTTACTGGGGCAAGTGCAAGAAAGGTTTTAGAAGATTACTGTCCATGCATAGGCATTTATTTAGCCACCTAAAAGCAAAGATCATTATTATTTTTTGGCTCTCATACATGCAGGCTAACCAACACCTACTCAGCGGTCTCTTATATCTGCATTTCAGGCATTTGTCTAAATTACTTGCCACCCAATAGTTATCACAAGTTTAGCTAAAGGAGACAACAATCATTATCTTACACATTCTTAGCTTCTCTGTATTGCTGCACACTCAGTTTTTCTTTTTCTTTTATAAAATTTAAGATATCCTACTGTATTTTATGTATCCTTATAAGAATATATAAGATAAATAAATGTAAATATCTCCCAGACACTTTTGAAAATTTACCAGGACACAATCTAAAAAATATAAAAAATAAACCTTCCCACAAACTAAATATTTGGTGCTAATGAGCATGGTAAAGAAAACTGCTCTGCGTTGTATCCAGAGCAAGGAGTGCTGAATAATGCATGAAATGAAAACCCCTAGTCCAGAGTCAGAGGAGGGCTTTTCACAGTTCCTTAAACATTCATTTAAAAAACAGCACAGTAAAGTCTTTTGTTTTTTCTTGATCAGCTTTAGAAAAAGGAAAAGGCCATGTGTTTTCATTAATCATATTACAGGGGAGAGGAAAGTGTTATTTTAGCATTAAGTTTTTAAATCTCTCTCCACCCCTTTTCATTTAAAAACATTTCTTCCTTTTGCCTCCTGAAAATATACTCAGCTTTTCTGAGCATAGAAACACTGCCTTCCCGAGTTTCCTCAGTACAGCCAGCTTCACGAGTGTGCCGTAAAGCCACACATCACAGACGTGCTGGGTTTTCTTTTAGATCTCCCCAGCATCATTCAAGTACTAGGCAAACAAAGCACGGCTAGTAAAGGAAACTCCTTTTTTATAAATGAACCTTCTTCATTTTTCGCTTTCTTAGGCATTTCTTCTTATGATCCATATTGAGCTAGCTAAAGCTTGGACCATTCTCTCTTTCTTTCTATAGAGAGGAACAAACAATTGTGTGTTTTTAAACAAGTTTATGAATAATTGTACAATTGTTCAAACCAATTGTACTGCATTCCAAAGAGGTGGGGTGGTGGGGATCTGCCCCAGGTGTGGGTAAAAAAGGGGAACACCTTTTTTGTAGAGAATTAAGGCAAATAAAATAAAGCAAACTAAAAGTTGGTCAGTGTTTACTACACACTCCTCCTTGAAAGGGCGGCCCTCCCCCACCCCCCACCCGAACTTGGTATACCCATGTGTTTCATTATTAATGAACAAAGGGCTCTTTTGTGATTTTCCCTTGGATTGGTTTGGTGGTCTTATGACTCTCAAATGTGGAGAGAAAAAAATGGGAAATCTGGTAAAAGTAAATGAAGCCTTCCCAGGCTAATTGCACCATTTCTGGTGACAGAATGAGATCCCACTCCTTTCTCATAATTGCTTCATGTTTTCAGCGCTACAGGAATTCTGTAAATACTACAGTCAACCAATAAGAGACCAGGAGGTGGAGGAAGAAATGTTCACTACTTCTACTAAGCCTTGAGGGAAATAGCTAAAAGAAAACAAAAACTCAGGTTTTCTTTCTTGCCTATCCTATACTCAAGGGACTAATATAGTCATTTATATATTAGTAACCATAATATCCTTAGAATTTTCTGCCTAGAGAGACATGATTTACTTTTACTTTTTTATCTTGAAATGAAAAATGACATTCCTCTGAAAATGGGGCGATGGTGTACAAGAGACACTATCCCTCAGCTCATGGTACCTCGAGCCCCTAAAGCTGCCCAGGGTCTGGTCCTTTCCAAGCCTGGTTCTCTGGCTTTCCCTTCCATTCTGTGGGCTTCCCCATATCCTTCCGATGAATTCCTTTTTTGTTTACTTTAGCCATAGTTTCTGTGGCTCACAATAAAAAACTTCTAGTTGATACATTTACATATATTCATATTTAAACTTTATATATTTATACATTTACATATATTCAATTCATGTTTAAATCCTTACAACAACTTTACAGGTGAGGTGTTAAACCATTTTATAGATGAGAAAATGGATTCTCAGATGTTAAAGTAATTTATTTCAGTTAAAGGCAGAATTGAAATGCAGATTCAGATTTACAGGATTCATGCCTATCATGTTATTGCAAAAAACTTAGAAGTCCTTTCTTCAGGGCCACATGTTGCTTGCTCTGAGAGATATCAATCTAAGTCACTTCTTGAAGATCCATTCACTGTAACCATCCACCCATTCACCCATCCATCCACCCATCCATCCATCCATCCATCCATCCCACAAATATATGAATGTCCAATCCTGGCAAGGCATAGCACCAAGCATGGGGAATACACAGCTGGCCCCTTCAAGTTGTTCCCATTTCTATGGCATGAATCTTCAGTTAATAGACTTAAACAGTATTAAAAAGCAAACAATATGAAAAAAAAAAACAAAACAGAATATAATAATAAAGCCATATGGTTCAAGCAGGGTTGAAAAAATTTAACTCATAAAATTGGAAATTGTTTCCACTTGATTTAAGCCTTCCATGGGATAGTCCTTCACTGCAATGGTTTTGAGAGAAATACAGTCAGAGAGAAAATAGTTTTCATTTAGTCTTTAAAATAAAGAGCAAAGATGATGAAGGAACCTAGTTTCCCAGATTTCAACCATTTGCATACCACTTGCAAGATTTCTGCTATATCAGTGCACCAGCTAATATTATCTTTATTTTTTTATTTATTTACTTTTATTTGTAAAATGATATATAAATACATATGCATATATGTGCATTTGTTTACATAAATGTTATTTGTTATATATATATATATATAT
>JAQZBX010024445.1:0-30182 GCA_029593785.1 Cabassous unicinctus
AGGAAATACATATTTTATTGGAAATATCATTTGTATTACATTTTGTGTATAATAAAAGAGGAAAACTTCACAATATGGAAATCATGGAAAGTAAGTATTTTCTGTATTCTATTGCTTTTGTACAAAGTAATTAGAAAGGAATCCTTTCTACTGTTAATATGTAATCATAAGTTTAAGACAATTAAATTCAGAATTAAAAACAAAGCATATATTTGTTTCATTCATGATTAATATTTAATATACGTATTTAAAGGATTCATGAATTATTTTATAAAAATAACACCATGAACAATTCTCAATAGTTTTTATAAAAATAAAAATAGATTTATTAAATCGATTTTCTAGTAGATTCTAAAATAACATAATAAAATAATTATTTCTAAAAATTATAAAAACTAATAAAAAAAATTCAGGCCTGATTAACTGGTTAAAGTGTACTAGTATACAAGGAAGTTATACCTTTCTGAAAAAGACTGAGTGGGAGATTATTTTAATAACAGAATAAAACAAGCTAACCAAAAAAAATATTTCTTTGTGGATTGAAAAGATTGAAAGAATTACTTCTCAGGGTTTTAAACAGATTCTTAACCAAAAGAAATTTGCAGATACTTATAAAAGGAGATATTATAGCTATTCTGCTGCAAAGTAAAAAAATATCAGAAGAGAATTGAGAAAATGAGTAGCCAGAGAAGAGATGAAATAAGCAATAGTTAAGTCTGTGCTTCTGCCTGCTGGATGCATAGGTTAAAAGCAGAGGAACAAAAAAGTCTGAAATGGAAGTTGAAATGGATAGAATTGATGACTGAGAACAAACAGTTGATATCCAAATATTTCTTGCATATTCCCACTTCTTATAGGTGGAGAAATAAACACCATAGATAACCAAGTAATGTTAGAAAAAAACATAAACAATGCAATTGACTTACTTGCCTGTTTCATATCACTTTCAAATCTATACTCAGTGAAGCCTTTTAAATT
Source organism: Cabassous unicinctus (assembly GCA_029593785.1). Lineage (NCBI taxonomy): Eukaryota > Metazoa > Chordata > Mammalia > Cingulata > Chlamyphoridae > Cabassous > Cabassous unicinctus. Next base: position 979 of record JAQZBX010024445.1, read on the forward strand.
TAAACATAATTATCTATTTTTCCCCTTACCTGATATAATTCACAAGGAATAACCACGAAGAACCGTACAATGGTGACAACATTCATTCTTCTAGGACTGATAGATGACCCCAACTGGCAAATCGTTATTTTCCTTTTTTATTTCTAATATATTTATTAAGCATCACTGGAAATTCGATCATCATCCTGCTTACCGTCGAGGAGTCTCACCTGAAAACACCCATGTATTTCTTCCTTTGCAATTTCTCCTTCTTAGAAATTTCATTCACATCTGCCGGTATCCCTAGATTTCTGGTCAGCATTGTGACTATGGATAAAACAATTTCCTATGCTGCTTGTGTAAGACAATTATTCTTTCTCATCTTCTTGGGAGCATCAGAGTTTTTCCTGTTGGCTGTCATGTCCTATGACTACTATGTGGCCATCTGCAAACCTCTTCATTATGCAACCATTATGAGCAGCAAAGTGTGCATCCAGCTGGTCCTTAGCTCTTGGTTGACTGGTTTGTTAACAATCTCTCCTGGGCTTATCCCGGCCCTGGAGTTGGAATTCTGCGATGCGAATGTTATTGACCGCTTTATATGTGACTATTCTCCTGTCCTGAAACTCTCCTGCACAGACACATGGGTCATAGAATAGTTAAGTTTTGTTTTAGCCATTGTCACCCTCCTGCTTACCTTGGTCCTGGTGATACTCTCCTATGCAAACATCACAAGAAAAATTCTAAAGTTGCCTTCTGCCCAGCAGAAGAAAAAGGCTTTTTCTACCTGTTCCTCCCACATAATTGTTGTGTCTATCTCTTATGGCAGCTTCATTTTTATGTATATTAAACTTTCTGCAGAGGAAAGAGTATCTTTAAACAAGGGTGTGACAGTACTCATTACTTCAGTTGCATCTGTCTTAAATCCTTTTATATATACTCTAAAAAATAAACAAGTGAAATAAGCCTTGAAGGATATAATAAAAACTACCTTTATTGCCTTAAAATAATAGCTTTTCTTTTAAAAAAGCATACCTCTACAGCTTATTGAAAATTGCAGCAAATATCAAGTACCATTTATAAATATCCCTTTATTGTATGTTTATATGATGATAAAGACTAAAGTCAACCAGAAGCAGCCTTTTAGTGCTATAAACTGCATTTCTGATATTCTTTATTCATTGATGGAATCACTTAATTCCTTTAACATAATTCCTAGATTTTTTTCAACCCCAAGATATTCCACCATGATTTTATTTAGAAATCCAATATCTTCATGTTTTTCTAGCATAGATGTGCCAAGAATATGGACCATTTGTGAACTCTACAAGTATTAATTTTAAAAAATCTTTAGGAAAAATTTATTCCTTATATCACACAATGTGCATATTTTAGCATAATATATGATCTTTACAATAATATAATAATGAACTTTAATAGAAGTATTCATTTTCAATCTAACAATGACACTTAAGAATATCTCCAAAGTTCTATTTAACTGTAAATTAAAGAGGGCTTTTTCATTTAGGAAAAATGCTTTGTATCAGACTCTAAGTTAAAGAGTCTAGGTATATTATGCCAATGTTACACAGCAAGTAAATACTAGATCTTAAATGCTGTTCTAGGTTTTAAAATTCAAACCACATGCATTCATTACTTGTGCAATATTGTCTTTTATGTGAGTGTAATGTGATTATTTAATATGGAAAAATGTGGGGATGGAAAACAACTAAGCTAAAATATTTGAAAATTCATCTTAGGAGGCAGAAAAGGATGGCTCTGTATAATTCTAGAGGACACAGATAAAATTTAAGTTTGAGATTTTTGAGATTTATATATAAACTCATACAGAACTGTTATTCATCTTGCAATATTTTGCCATATTTTCTCTCACAGTTCTTTATGCATGGCCTTTCGTTCTCTGGTCTTCCTTTCCTTCTATTCCAAATATCATGCTGTGAATAATCTTTAATGTTCTTCTAGCCACTCTTGAGAATTTACTCTCTTAGTTAAGTTGTACCTTTTATTTGGCATGTATTCTAACACCATCATCAAAAAGGAATATTTTTAGAATTAGAAAATCAGAGTGTAAACCATGGCATTTTATTGTTTAAAATATAATTTCTTATATATCAACTTCATCATTCTCTTCCCTTTACCTTGATTAATATTTCTTCATGATGCATACTAGTAACAATTATTCAAGGATTAATTATGCATTTCAAACATTGGAATATCAGCTCATGAAGTAGGGGCTTTAATTTGTTCACCACTCATTTCACAAAGCGTAGCTCACAGTCTGGTAAATAGTACTGCTCAAACTTATAAAATAAAATTATATAAAATGCTACCACCAGTATTACTATATCATTATAATTTGCTTTAATGTTTGCTTGTTTTATCACCCCTTTTTAATGTTCTTTGTCAGAAGGTTTCCTGAAAAATTCATGTTTATTTTAAAGGTAAACAAAATGCATGTGTTTTCTTTACAAATCAATGCTATTTATGTTTTAAATCAGGTTACAGATATTTCATTGTAGTTACCTCCTCAAAGCAATCGGATTATATTTAATTTAATTGTGCTTAATAAATATTACATAGTAAATTTCAGAGTTTAACATGAGATATTTCTATATCTTTCTACCTATCTATTTATCTATCTATCTTTCTATCTATCTACTTTCTATTGATACCTGCAATTGCAGTTTACTTAAAACAATTGATTCTCCCAGGTAGATATCTACTTCTTCTTTTATATTCCTGTTATTTTGTGGTAATACTAACCTTCCAAAATTTGGACTCTTTATTATTTCCACACCTATTAAAATCTCTTTTGTAATTTTGAAAAGCTATTCTTTTGATTTTTGAGGGGGCTTTTTATGTTTGTCTTCCTAATCACTGTTTTGAAATGCTGCATTATCAGATTTATTGGGCTTTTTAAGATTTTACTTGTAATTCTATTTTAACTTCTTTCTTTGCTAGACTTCATTATATTAAACATCTTTCTTTTATGCCTTTTCTTATAATCTTGCTTCATTTTGCTTCCCATTATTGATATAATCAAATTGTATTTTGTGTGGCTTTATATTTCCCATTTAATAAAACTATATCAATGGAAGCAGATATGGCTTAAGCAGTTGAGCTCCCACCTTCCACATGGGAGGTCCCAGGTTCAGTTCCCAATGCGTCCTAAGGAAAAACAAAGCAGACAAAGAGCAAAAACAATCAGCAAAGAATAAGCAAAACAGACAAGGGAGTCAACTCGGGAGGTGAGGGGACAACTGTATCATTTTTAGATTTGAGCTTGCCAAGCAATGTCTCAACTTCCTTCTGTATCTTGCACTTTTCAAAATAGACTTTTCCTTTCTCTTTTCTCTTTTTCTTTCTTGTTTCTTTTCTTTTCATGTTTTCTTTCTTTTTCTTCTTTTCTTTTGAAGTTGGATACAAGTTATGGTTTATATATTTTCTTTTGTGAGTTTTATATATACTGTAATAATTTTTTTCATTGTGATTTTCCTTCCTTGCCTTTGTGAACAGCCAAATCTTATTCAACCTTATGTATTGTAGGGTAGATAGCAGTATACAGCTCCATTATTACTTTTACTCTCTGACACATATTCTCCTATCCCTTTGACAAGTTATTTGATCTTCTAAACTAAAATAATAAATTTAAAAAATTAGAGTTATCAACATTCTTCCCCAAAAACTTATATATGTGTGTGTCATATCAAAATCCATGGAATTACCACTTTTAGCATGGCCCTGTGTATCTGTTAGAGAAACATGATCATGTATGAAAACATCACACAGACTATTTCATGAGTTCAAACTTACGAGGATAGAGATATAGCTGAGAAATTTCTCAAAAATGGTGAAGATTGGAAGCCCATTTCTACTATTTTAAAATGTACTGTTTCTCGAGGGGATTCCTTGGGTTTGGTGCTGATGATACTTATCTTCCAATTCTTCTTATTCATTTTGTATATTTGATTATTTTTTAAATCCATACCAACTGTCTTTTTACAATTGTTTTTACCCCCACTTTCCATTTATTAGTGGAGGCTCTAGAAATCCATGTGCTGCATTCTTTACAATTTCACATTTTCCCTGATGGTGAGGGTTTTCATTGTATTCTGTCTATGCAAAGTATTTTGTAATTATGGAGATAGAGACTTGAGAGGACAAATTTAGCCAAGTTCCTTTTTAAATTCAATAGGCTCCAGTTCCTCTTCTTAGCTACCTCAGTGTCCTCTTCTCCTTCTTTCCATTCTCATAAAGTTACAGAAATAATCTGTCTAATAGTGGCCTTATGCCTATTCCCTTCATTAAGTTGTAAACACCTTCCAATATTTATAACATCTTTACTGTGGATTTTCAGATGAAGAAATAATCTACTATGTATAATTTGTCATCTTTAACTAAAGGCTCCTGAATTACTATTTCTGCAAGCATTTCCCCTTTTATTTAAAGTGGGAATCTAAAAGCAAGCTGTACACTTAAAGGTATGAGATGTGATTTCTATACATTTTTCTTGCGACCTTGAACATGTTACATGACCAAATCTACATTTCCCTTGCATGTGTTAGACTGTACAGGCCCTGATCAAGTAGAGAAATGATAGTTATGGAAATAAAGCACTGCCTGTGTTAGAAGGAAGATGATATTGGTAATCATTCCCTGGAGATAAATTTAAAGACAAACAGAAACATTATCTAAAGAATTATTTCAATTTTCTAATTAAACCTATGACTTTTAGATATACATAAACTAGCTTTGGCCAGAAAAACTACATTAATATACATTAATATATATGTCCTAAAAGCCATTTCTAGTATTTCCTAGTGTTTTACAAAGCAATTTAATTTTAAAAATCACAAAAATTATAAAACCCTTCAATTCCCAGAATTCCATATCCTATTTAAAAATTAACTAATTTCTTACTGTCACTTATGCAAACATAAATCTTTGACAATTGATAAAATGTAAACAAGCATATGGAACAAAGTGAGAGTAAATTTGGTAGGCAGTCTCATATGGAATATTGTATTAAATTATTAATCCTACTTTAATGTTAATGAATAGAATAAATAAATGCTAAATCTATACTTTCCATAGGTGAATCTCCACTATCACAGTAATTATCAAAAAGGTCTTCTAATTTTGTGTCAGAATAGAATTGAATGATGCATTTATTTATTGAATAAATGATTTTAAATACTATAAGCCAGTGTTCAGGATCTGAAAATCTAGTGGTGAACTTACATACAAAGAAAATGCTGTACAAATTACAGAAAAACCTATATAATTTTCTTACTATATTTCTTATAAGCCAAGGACTTATATTTGAAAGGCCTTTTCGCCATTTACAAATATTATAATTGTTTGAAATGAGCTACAAATTATATAAAGTGTAATTTTTACCCATTTTAAGTAAACAGTATGATGAGTTTGGACAAACGTGTATGTGTGTGTGTGTGTGTGTGTGTGTGTGTTTGCATATAACCAAAAGAGGAGTGATTTTATAATTTATGATGATAGATGATAAATAATGTATCAATTAATCACAAAATGCATCAGGTATATAGTGAAATTTGAAAGTAATCTACTAGTTTACTTCTCTCTATATTACTTTAATGAATAGTAGAGTATCTGCACAATATTCATTTTTATTACTTCATTCTTTGACTTTTCATGGAAGAAACTCCACTGAACAGTTCAAACATGTATTTCACTTGAATAAATAAGTGTGGGGATGATTTTCCCAAGGGTAAACAAAGGAAGAAAAAAATCCTCAGAGTTGGAATCACTAAAGAATTTACACCACACTTAAACTGAAACATTTTAATGAGGAGGCCTTGGGAAATTTACTGAGATGGTTAAGAAAAATAAAAAAATAATCAAAAGATGCTATTTGCCTTGTAGAGAAGAGAGTTACCAGGCACCTCATTCCCACTAAAGCTGGAGGAACTGCAAAACAATGACCCTTTTTTTTAAGCATGCAAAAATTAACGTTGCAGTACAATCAACTAACCCCCAAATCTAGAAGGAGAGGTGATAAGAGGGAGAAAATGGAACCAAATGTTGTTTATCTGTGGCAGAAACCACCTTTATCCCCATATAAGCCTATAAAAGGATTCAACATTCAGAGAGAGAATCTTAATGAATTCCTAAACACTGAATATGGCTTAGCAGCGAAGTGTGAAACCACTAGGGCTACCAGAGAAAGGGGGATTGGACTCTCTTCCACATGTTTCCACCTGGAAGCCCATCAGCTTCTCACAGAGACAATCGGGGAGAATCCTGAGCAAGCATCCCCCCCGGTGCTGGCTGGGGGATGTAACAGTAATACTTTTGATACTCTGCTCAGACTATTTCCTCTAAAACCTCTATGGAATAAAACTAAACCTTCAAGGAAGGACCAAAACAATGTGGTAGAGGGCAGCTGCTGTGGGAATGGAAGGGCAATCACCTATGAAGTTATGTCCCGACCCAAATCCCATACCAATATTATGGATCAAAAGCCTCAGACATAAGGGAGTAGAACCATGAAATTGCAGCCTAAGGGACCTAATGGAAATAATGCAGTTGTGGGAGAACAGTGGGGAAGAAATTACCCCTGAGAAGGGGCAGGAACACTTGTGAGGTCACAGGCCAGAGACCCAATTTCATATTACCTGCCTAAGACCAGGTTAAGTAGAAAATCAGAAAAGGACTCCTCCTGCCTCCCACTTCCCATACCATGCTAACAAATATGGAGTAAACATAATAGTGGAATACACAGCAGAGCTGCAAAATACAGATTCTCTCTGAGTACAGTGTAAAGAAGAGGTGCAAAGAAAAGCAGGAAGACCCTACCCAAGAGAGGATAGATGTTCACAATAAATAATTACAACATTAACCCACAAAATAAACACAAGTATCACTAAAGAAATCAGAATTCTGTGACATCAGAGAGTAACCATAGTAAAAAACTTCAAACATTGTTCAACTCCTGGCAAGATTAATACAAATATCCCCATTAAGGCCTGTGAGAATGAATTGCATGTTCAATTCCAAGCATAATAATAATCATCATAATAAGATGACCTCAGTGTCAACTGTCTAAAACAGAAAAGTAATGAGACATACTGAAAGGGGGGCTATAAGAGGCCAAATACAAAAAAACAGACATGAACTGGAATCTGACAGGGAAATTAAAATAACTATGATTAAGTTGTAAAAGATACTGGAAATAGATAGAATACACAGTTTTATAGGTAATTTCAGCAGAGAGTTGGCACCTATAAGAAAGTCTGAAATGGGAATGATAGAAATAAAAAAAAAACACACAATACCAGTGATGAAGAGAGCTTTCTATCAGGCACATTTCTAAAGTAAGGAGAGACAAGGAAGAGCCAGTGAGCTTGAAGCTAGGTCAATAGAAGTCTCCAGTTTGAATCCTGTATCACATAGCTCCATCTCACTTGCTTCACTTTGATGTCTAACCTCCAATTTCAGCAGTGAGAAACCTGGCTCCCACACACAACATCCTTTTTATTTTTTTGAATTCCAGTGTAGGTTTAGAGTCGTTTTAAAATTGCTAACCTATAATCCTGCTGAAATCAACTTTACCGCTCTAAGTATGGTTCTTATGTAATGTTCTTTTTATCTTTATTCTTTCAATCTACAATCATCTCCAAATTCACTTAGGTCAGCAAACTTTTTTTCCTAGTACTGAGGGCCTTTATTTCCTTATTTTTAATAATGTTTTAATTTTTTAAAAGATACTTAGATTACTTAATTGTTACACAAAAAATATAGGGATTCCCATAAGCCCCACTCCCGACACCTCCCATACCCTCCCACATAAACATCCTTCATTAGTGTGGCACATTCATTGCAATTGATAAACACATCCTGGGACTTTGCTATTAAGCATGGACCATAGTTGACATTATAGTCTACACTTTCTCCCACACAATTCTGCAGGCTATGGGAAGATATATGATGCCCTATATCTGTCATTGCAATGCCATTCAGGATGATTCCCAAGTCCCAAAAAGTCCCCACATTACACCTGTCTTTCCCTCCCCCTGGCCCCAGAGCTTCCATTAGCCACTGCCTGCACATCAATGTTGTAATTTCTTCCATTGCTAGAATCACAATATGTTTAGAGTAGAATACCAGTAAGTCCACTCCAGTCCATAGTTCATACCCCAATCCTGAAGATTCTGGGATGGTGATGTCCACTCCACCTTTAATTGAGAGGGGGCTTTGATCCCATACAGCTGAAGGATGGGACTGTCTTGCTTGTAGTTGTAGGCTCTCTCGTTTCCTTGATAATGGTGGTTGTCAATCCTCACCTCTTTGTTAGTTGTCCTAGGTGAGTCCAATAAACTGGAGAGTAAGTGTTGCAACTCCACTGAGGTTCAGGGCCCACCTGGCACATGGACAGCCCAAAGATTTCAGTCTCTTGTACATATACCTACAAACTCCAGCACCAAATATAGGTTGAAATAGAAGGGACAGATGAGCCATGTGGAAGGAAGACAAAATTGAGTCTAACTCTGTCTCTCTCAGGAGTACAAATTTCAAAAGAGAGCCCACTGACAAGGCACCAAACTCTGGAGCTATCTGCCATGACCATAGGTCCTGGGTGTCTTCAGAGCCCTCAGGATCCCCACTATTTGGGGTAGTACCCACTTTGGCAGTCGATGAAAGCCTGCTGAGATGTGCATAAGCATTACCTCTGGGATGACCTCCGACTCACCTCGAAGTCTCTTAGCCATATAAACTCATTGGTCTTTACCTTTTCCCCCTTTTATTTGAGGTCTTTTTCCAGTTGCATTGCTAGTTGGTGCTTGTTAGTAATCCCTCAGTGCCAGGGAGGCTCATCCCCAAGACTTATGTCCCATGCTGAGAGGCAGGTAATGCATTTATATGTTGAGTTTGGCTTAGAGAGAGGCCACATTTGAGAAAGAAGGATGCTTTCAGGAGGCAACTCTTAGGCACCCCACAACAATGGGCTAAGTTTCAATTTCAAGAGCAAAGGCTCATAAGCATAGTCATCAATATCAAGGGCTCATCAGTGGATCATCCTACTTCACCAGTCATTACCTCTGCATTTGGGGGACTCTTGCTGCTCCATTAGAGAATGTAGCAGAACTCTCCAGGTTGGGAATTCAATATTCTATTCTATTGTGTGAGTCTCCACCCACTGTGAAAATGCCCCGTGAACATTTGAACATTTTTATGTATGCCCAGGTGAATTTCCTCCCATGTATTCCCCATCACTGACACCCCACACCAATGATCCTCCCCCGCCCCAGTTGTAACCCTTCTGTGATCCAAAGCTTCTTCAAAAATTAAGCCACTGAAAGAGCTAAATACAATTAATAGGAAAATGAAATAATAATGATATGTTTAAATATATGAAATAAAATACCAAAAAATAAAAAAACTGAAAATAAAATTAAAAGATTGAGATATTAAAAAATAATGGAAAATATTAAAAAAAAATTTTTTGACATTTTGCCTTTCATCACTTTAATATGATATACACCTCTCTGTACCGTGGCAATTTCTTCCATTTTTTATGTAAACATCATGGTTTACATTTTAGACCATACATTTTTAGAAATTTTGATGATATTTAACATGGCCTGTGTCCATCATTGTAAGATCATTTAGAAAACTTCCATTGCCCACCAAATACCCCCTGTTTGATCTATTCTATTCCTCCCTCTCCCTCCCCTTGGGGACCATGGTGACCCGCTGGCTTCACTCCTTGAATGACAAGATTCATACTTACATGCAACAACACTGAGGTCTTGACACACTGGTTTGTCCTCCCCTATTAGGAACTGCCCATGGTCTCGAAAGACTCTCCCCTCTCTATTTGTGAACAAATCAGGTTTCCTGAGTATGGGATCACAACTCTTTCTGATCATTTTGTGGGTCTCCACCCACTGATACAACACATTTTGACAAAATGATCAGTCACACACTTCCTAGAAGCCAGGTCAACAACTTTTAACCCACCCTTTTCAGTGAGGTTGCACCATATAATTGGAATACAATTAGATTATTCTGCAACAGTTTAAATTCCATTTTGAAGTCCTCCTATCTTATAAATGATTTTTAAAATTTGCAAATATTAAAGTTTACTCTGTATTGTAACAGTCTGTATTGTAATAATTTAAATTCTAACTTGTTTCTGCCTAAAACCAACTCCTGTACTATTTATTAACCACAGGACTAAAATGTCTATATTCAATAAGAAATTCTCAACTCAGAGACAGTGATCTCCCGAAGAATAATAAAGAAATATATCATTAAAATGTGAAGAGGAAATGTAAACATACTCATTTTTCAATTCCTTATCTATACAGAAAGAAATACATCCCCAAATTAATCTATAGAATCTGATGAAAAGATACACTAAAATTTAATGAGCTCAAAAAGCCCACACAAATAAAACAAAAAAATCCAAACAAACAAACAACAACAATAAATGAGCAATAAGAAAGGGAAGATTTCACTGACTTCAAATTTCCAGTCTTATCTCTTTTGTCACACAAGTGCACTGGACGGCGTGTCGAAATTATTACTTTTTTAATAATATATATTTATATTTATATATACACACACGCTTGTTTCAGGTTAGGTCAAGAACTCATTCTCTCCCAAGACATTTGAAATTATTTTATTTCTATATCTAAAATTCCTTCTTATATTTCCCATTGTAGCAATAGGGAGCAAAAATAATGAAGAGAAGAAGAAAGAAAAGTAGTTACTTTGAAACTTTCTGAACGTGATTTCTATGTGGAGTTTAACTTGCAGAAGCCAAATGGTATTTTATCTACCATATGTGCCCAAGGATTGTGGGAATTACTTCAGTGAATCAAACATGGCAACAAGAACTAAGAGAAAAATACATCAAAGATTATAAAAAACTTTATCAACTTTACTATCAAAATTGGAACAGAAGCTAGGGGGATAAATTCAAAGAAGAGAGAAAGGGCAATAAGAAGTAGGCCAGGAACAAATGGAATATTTTACACATTATCTGAAAAAGAAATGTCTAAGTTTCCTGATAAGAATTTTCCTGAATTCCAGAAATTTAATTTTCTCTGAAGAATAATACATTTATTCATTTGTTTGTTTATTTATTTTTGGTGAATAAATTGCTGAGATGATTACTTTTATGTATAAACGTTCCATTTTTTTCATCATATAATAAAATGTCTTATAAAACTGGCTTTGTAAAGTATTAAAAATTTATTTAAAAGCACTGAATACAGAGCAATCAAATTAATAATGAAAATTCATTATTCAGTGAGTTCACATTAGAAAGAGTGAGAAGATTTGACTTAAATACCTATAAAACTCTCCAATTCTTTCTAAGAACTACCCTGAAGTCATTCTTCCATACCAGTAGCAGTGCAAATGTTGAGAAGCATCTTCTATAAAATGGTGTTGGGTATACCCCAGTATTTCAGGGAAATATAAAATCTAGGAATGTCACAAAATTTTAAAATTCAAATTCCTTTCACCCTTATTTTAGAGAGGACAAAAAGGAAGTTTGTTCACTCAGTCACTATGCTATTCATTCACCATATATCTTTTTATGTAGTATGCAATTTACTGGGAATAAAGTGGAATCATTTTGCATATGATTTCTACTTTCATGCAGCAAAAACAGGACAAACCACTGACAGAATGACTTAACCAATGTCACAAAATAAAGGTAAAAGTTCTTGAAGGATAAAGCTAGAGTAATCTATCTCTCAGCCCTGATTATTTTCTACTACACCATGCAATTTTTTTGCCAGCAAACTTACTCTCTTATACCAAGTAACAGATTCTGTTGCTCTCATTATTTCTTAGTCTGTTTTCTAATATGAAGTTCTATGACAATCACTATTTTTAATATTTTCTATATTTTCTGCTGACTCATTTGCTCACCAAAACTTGTGTAAAAATACACTAATTAATACATTATTTGTAAAGTAATCTAAATTATTCTGAGTCAACTATAATATTTAATAAAATTATATTTTGAGATACAAGTATGTGTCATGCAAACCTTAACCAAATAAAAGATGGTGTGGCTATGCTAATGTCAGACAATGTAGAATTTAAAAGAGGAAACATTGTTAAAGATAACGTAGGACTCTTTAAATTGTAAATCTAGCAGGAAGATATAACATTTTCAAAATATGTATGAACACAATAACATACCCTCCAGAAATATAAAGCAAATATTGACAAAACCAAAAGGTGGCTGACAGAATTTAATATACATAATTCTAAATAGCTGATAGTATATGTGAACAAAACTAAGGATATTGAAATTAACAAAACAGATCTCTCTTTCTCTCTCTATATATATATTATATATATGTGTGTATACATGTAATATTATACAAATAAATAAAAAATTCCTCCACAAAATGGGGACACACACAATAAATATTTTATTTTCAAGAACACATGCCATATTTACTAAAATTAATCATATGCGAGTCATTAACCAAGAGTCAAAAATTTCAAAGAATTGATATAATTTCTACCACAAAAATATTAAGTTAAAAATCAATATTAGTTCTAAATATTAAGAAGTTCAAAGAAGAAATTCAAGGAAGGTCTAGTGACTGTAAGGTTCTTGTAAGAGACAAGTGCCTGATAAAAATCTATTTGTAGTACTGTTGGTTAAATGTGTGTACGTGTTTTTTTAATAATCCAGTGAGTTATACACTTATTCTGTATGCAATTTTCTTAGAGAAGAAGAACACGAAGAAGAACCTAGCAGTTCCCAATCCAAAGCAAGAAGAGCTCTGAAATAGAAGAGGTTGAATTGCTGAGAGAGTACCATACAGTTTTCACTGAGAGTTTTTGCTTTGTGTATAATTAGTCTTTTGATTGCTACAAAGTAATGTAATGGATAACAGTTAATAAGCATTGACTTTGCCAGCTGTTTTATTGAGTGCTTTATGTGTATTAGCTCATTAAATGCTCAAAACTTTATAAGGAAAATAATACCCAGGAAGTAAACTTCCTCAAGAACAGAGTTTACTCCCACAGCCAAAGGTTCTTTTCACTAAAACAACTCACTCTGCTGAGGTAAGGCACCAAAAAGATGAGAGTGAAACATGCATGATAATAGTCAGTCTATCCATCTTAATTCCTAATTGAGAAGTAAATCACTTTAGTCTGTACCCAAGTAAGTGGAGGAAACAAATTGTCTCAACATACACTCACTTAGCACTGTATACTTAAGGTTAACAATTATATTATTAAAATATTCCATTTGCAACTTGAGCCATGACTGCTTGCCATGGGGATTGCATCTGCCTTGCAGGAAGGCAATTTTCCAAGCTCCTGAGAGCCAGATAAGAGGATGGACTTGCAACAATGGTATAGGCTTATCTGCTATCTTGCTTCAACACGTGGCAACTGATTTTTGTGAGAAAGCATCCTGGACTTGGACTCTTTAGGGCCTAGAAACTGTAAGCTTTTACCCCGAATAAATACCCTTTATAAAAGCCAAAAGATTTCTGTTACTTTGCATCAGCACCCCTTTGGCCTACTAAAACAATGATTTTGGAGAGAAAGTACCTCTGATGGTACCTTGATTTGGGCATTTCATGGCCTTGGAACTGTAAGCTTTAACCCCAAGTAAATCCACTTTATAAAAGTCAACCCATTTCTGGTACTTTGTATTAGCAGCCCTTTGGAAAACTAAAATAGGTGCATACAAAGCTCATCTCTAAATAGAAAACAGTCCTTGCCCATTCACCTGCATAAAAAGTTACCATGTTAAGGATACAGTACCCCACCCCACTCTGTTAGGCTAAGTAAATGTCTATTCCACTGCTGGTTCACTATGTTCCATGTTCCACCTTGAAAGAGGTGACAGTCTTTGTAAATAGTTAATCTAGATTGTACAAAGTTTCCATGTACCGTTTGTCCCATGTAACAAAGTTACTTTGCATGACTTGCTTCTTTCCAAACTGGGGCGGGGGCTGGGGTGGGAACTAGATGTCGCAGCCTCCCCGAATCTCTGAGATCAGGTCTTTAAGACCAGGTTGCCAATAAGCCTGGTTGTGTACAGGTTCCACACCACAGAGTCCATGTTTGCCAAAAGCAGGAAGGTATCTGTAGGAAACGTTTCGGAGACCCTCTTTCTATCCATACCCAAAAGCACCATGGTGTTCCTAATGACCAGCATTCTGTCACAGCAAGCCAAGTTATTGTTTACCGTGTGTGTCATATAGTGGAACTTCAAGTTGCCTTTGGTGGTAAAAACTTGTCCATATATGTTTCAAACAAAAGACTTCTTTCCAGTGTGAGTCCAGTCATGGAGCTGCAAAGCTTCAGAGATGAGTTCTTCTCGCCTCACGTGCAGACAAGTTGCTTGGTCTGCCAATGTGCCTGGGTGGCTAAGAGAAGTGTCATGCTGGGGGACAGGGTCCAACAAATGCACCGAGAAATTCAACTTTGATATAGGTTGGCTGAACTCTGATAAACATAGGTGGAGATGGCTCCAAACTTTTGTCTCGGGGCAGCTGTTCTAGTTGATCTCTGCTTTGCCTCCAGCATTAGGAAACTTGGACTTGATGCTTTCTGCTTGGCTATTGGCTGGAGAGAGTGCCTGAAAGGCCATTGCTTTTACAGGGCTTCTGGATTTCTGCCCTGATACTCCTGGTTTCCCTTCCCTCAGGACGAGTCATTGGTTAAGCCATCAATCTTCACTGAACCACTTCTCAAGTTGCTCTGCCATTGCAGGCCAAGAGGGGTCTGCCTCACTTTCCCAGGAGCCCTCCAGGGACATCATCATGGAAAATCCCAGAAATGATGATGCCTAGTGGATGTTGGGAAGAGGTGTGGGGACCTTTGAGGAGTTACTGGGGACATCCTTGGAGCTGATGTCATCTACATCAATGCTTGCAATGATGTTGCCATGGTAAATGCACTTCCACTGCCATTCTCACCAACTATAATTGGCTTCTTACTGGTAGAGTCACTGGGACTCTCCAACAGTGACATATTAGGACTCTAACCACCCAAGTAAACTGGAATTTATTGTTGCAACATGAAGGTGTTAGTGAATATCTTCTGGCAGATAGGACATAAATGCTGCATCTTTATAGATGTGTTGGTTTGGTGAACTGTGAGGTATGTCTTCAGATTGCCTTTGGTGGAGAAGGGTTGGCCACAGATCTTACACTGGAAAGGTCTCTCTTGGGTGTGGGTGCAGTAATGCATTTTGAGGGAGCTTTGGCAGCTTTAGACACAGTGGAAGATGAGACATTCCTTGGGGTCCATGGTGGCCATGACAATGTTCTCCACCAGGGCTGCAATTTCAGAGTCTCTCACCTTGGCTCCAGGGTCCTGAAAACTACCAATCCTTGGGGAAGCTCCACCCATACTTTCTGGGGAGATCCCATGTTTTAGATCATTGAGCAATGGGATATCCATGAGGTCTTTCGAATAGGTCCGGAAAGAGAGATTTTGAGGTAGCCCTACAGGGGAAGTCCCTGTTACATGGACAGGTTTGCTGTCTAAGGAAAGGTGTGATTCATCTAAAGGTACAGGTAGAGAGAGTGCAAAGGGGATGCCATTGACTACTGCCATTTTATCCTGGAACTCAGCAAACTACCAGGGTTTGCCTTCACCTGGGGATGTTCATGAAAGTGCACCTTTAGGTTGTTCTTGTGAAACAGTGACCACAGGCAGCCCAAGAAGGGTCTCTTTCCACTGTGGGAGGAGAAGTGGATCTGCAAGAAGCTGTAAGTACGAATAACCCTGCTATAGTACACTTGTGCTTGTAGAAAATGCCCTCGTCTTTGGGTTTGACATCCACTGCAGAGATGTTCCAGGGCTATCCCTTTGTGTTCTTGCATGGGTCCAAAGAAGCAGAGGAGAAAGGGTTCTATAAGTGCACAGAGTCTGGAATCTGAAGCAGCAGAGCCTCCAAGAAGAATATGATGCTCTGGAGCAACCTTATACCGTTTGGCTTCAGGGCAAAAGGCATCAGCCCAGGGGACAAAAAGCTAGTGGTGGAAGGGCTGTTTGTGTGAAGTAGCTTGGCTTGTTTCAAAGAGTCTAGAGACAGACCCTGGCTTCCAGCTTTTTTGCTAAGCAAAGCCAAGGCAGCAAACACCTGCTGGGCCATGTGACTGCCTAACATCTTCAAGGTGTCAACAGGGCACTGGAGGTCCCCCATGTTCACCTGCAGGTGGATCTGCTCCATGTCTGGATCTGCTGTAGCTGCTGCTGCTGCTGCAGACACAGGATTTGCTTGAGGACCTACCACAGGCTACTGGCACCGGGCAAGGGGGCTGGCAGTGCGTTTACACTCCACTGATTCACTGCCCCCTTGGCGCCCCATAGTGCTTGTAGTCACATTAGTGTTGGCAACTTTGCCATTGGATACATAGCTTATGTCCTGGTGTGGGCAGCAGGGTGGTCTCTGTCTTTAGGAACACTACAGACTCAGTGCCAGGCTTCTCTTTAATGTCCCCTGAGCTGCCCCCCATTCTCCATATTATTAGCCTTACTATTAGAACTATGTGGCAGATGACTCAACCTTGCTCCAGAGAAATCTTTTGAAGGCACTGTCCCCTTGCTGTCATTCATGATGAGGACAGATGGATTTTTACTGCAATTTTTCTTATGATCTCAAATAATGTTCTCATGAACTCAGAGACGTTAAACAACTCCACACAGCATTTTTCAAAGACATGGGTCTCCTTCCTAACAAACCTCTTGGCAGTCACTTCATTCCCCATCCACTTTGTCATCACTCCCCTGGTGGTTTATTGGAGCAAAAGCCTTCCCCACCGCTGGGGCTGCATCTGCATGCTCCGAGGTCAGTTACTGTTGCTGCATTTGCTTGACCTGGTTCTCCTGGAAGTTGATATGTTCCAGTTTCATCTGCTTCTGCCTGGACATGGTGTGAGTATCCGGGAGCAGGAGGAACTATGTTTTGCCCTCTCTGCCAGAAATTCCTGGAGCTGTGAAAAGTACCCTCTTTGGACCAGAATGCATGTGTCCCAGTAATTACCATTATCAATAATGCATCAATTTATCATGAGACCTGACAGATGAATCTGCAATTTTTCTTTATGAATTTCTATCATGCCTATAATATTGGTACAAGAAATAAAAAATAACAATTACTCTTATCTTCCTTATTGGTATTAGTGTTTGTTAAATATTAACGATGTGACAAGCCTATTATTGTTTTGAATCTGAATGTATTCACCAGTCCATACAATGTATTCTTCATCAAGATAATATAGGCCCTGTAAAACTTCATTGTCATCATATTTTTCTCTTGCTAGATATTCATGAAGGTAAGAACCATTCTTTGGCATCTCTGAATCATCTCCTTACTATATATTCAAATTTATGGAAAACACACACACAACTTGAAAGGCATATGTACAATGTCTTTGAAACTATTTAAGACTTTAAGGCATCACAAAGGTCCCTACAGATTTAAAATTCCACAGAGATATGTCACCATGTTAATTTTTTGCTTTGGAATGTATTGTTTTCCAGATATTAGCAGTAGACAGGTAAATATATAAAGACTAAATATTCTTTGAAATATACTAAAAATCTATATTACAGGGTTTTCATTATTTTACATATATTCAAAACTTTTTTTGCATTTCAATTTGCAGTAGTCCGTGAATTTAACAATGAAGTGTGTTATAGTTTTTAAATGAAAATAATTTGGGAGAACAAGAAAAAAAATAAGCACTCAAAGTTGAAAAATTTCCGCAGTATAGCCATTAATCAATCATATATCACAAGCCATAAGGTTCATTTTCACACCTTTCCTATAATTAAAATAATCATAGCACAGTCTAAATTCATTTTTGAATTTTGCAATGAGGATCTTCCTTAATTTATAGAAAAAAATAAATTGGCATGTGTTTTAGTTCAAGTACATATATTTTGAATGTTATAGAAAATATATAAATGTTTTCTAAAAAGTTACACAGAATATGGAAAACTATAAAAGTTACTTAAAAAAATCATTATAAATATTTATCATGAACATATATGCTAAATAACACACACTATAAAGATCTACATTTAATGTGCAATGCGGTAGTACATACTACCACTAGGAACCGATTTTAATGAATAATGGCACAAATAATGAAAATTCTACAGTGTTATTTAAAACAATATCAATATTTATTTAGAAAATACACAAAAAATTATACAAAGCTTAAAACCTGAATTACAAAGCAATAAAGCATATCTCTTTTATGGACTGAATTAATAAACAGAATCAAAATCATTTTGTTCCATTTCAACGTTGAGTATATGTGTGAAAGAAATACATATAATTTTCATACAATTTTGTAGGAGAAATAAACTTTATTAAAGTTTTAAATAAGTCAATAAATAGAGCATTAATAATGTGATGGAAGTAGAAGAAAGGGATTGGGAAAATATCAAATTGACTATAATGTGGCAAAGAAAGAAAATATACAAGAACAAGTATGCAACTACATATATTTGGGAATTTCAAGTTTTAATTAATTGTTCTTTACAATATCCATTATTTTTACCACAAAAGACATTTCATTTACTTGCAGAAAATATGGCTTAATGGACCATGTCCTTGAAGGCTTGTTTTACTTGCTGGTTCCTGAGTGTGTAAATGAAAGGGTTGAGCATGGGAGCAATAGAGGTGTTGAGAATAGCTACTTCTTTTGTCAGTGATGCCTTTTCTTTAGCAGAGGGATTAGCATACATGAATATACAGCTTCCATAAGAGATGGAGATGACAATCATGGCAGAGGAACAAGTGGAGAAAGCCATTTTTCTCTGACTAGCAGATGGGATTCTCAAAATGGTCCTGATAATGTACATATAGGACAATATCATGAAAGCCAAAGTAAATAGCAAAGCAAAATAAAAACCAATTATTTCTAGGAACCAAGTGTCAGAGCATGCTAGTTGCAAGATGGGAAAAAAGTCACATGCAAAATGATCGATAACATTGGAAGCACAGTATTCCAACTGGAGGAGAAGCATCTGGGGCAGGAAAACGGTCAGAAACCTTCACAGCCATGCACATAGCACAAGCAGGATGCAGACTTTCCTGTTAATGATGGTCATGTAATGAAGGGGCTTGCATATGGCAACATAGTGGTCGTAGGACATGGCTGTTACAATGTAAAATTCAGTAACCCCCATGAAAAGAAAGAAAAAGAGTTGGGCTGCACAGTTGTTATAGGAAATGTTCTTATCTCTGGTTATAATTGTCCCCAGAAATCTAGAAGTACATACAGTTGTAAATGAGATTTCTAAGAAGGAGAATTTCCGGAGGAAGAAATACATTGGTGCCTGTAGGTGGGAGTGCACCAAGGTTAGGATGATGATACTCGAGTTCCAATGATGCTTAATACATAAGTGATAAATAAAAAGGGGAAAATCACAATCTGAAGGTTGGGATCATCAGAAAGGCCTAAGAGGACAAACTCTGTGATCCCTGTGTGGTTGTTCACTTCAGTCTGTCTCTCTTTTTTTCTCCTTTAAAGAGATTTAGGTGAAATAAACAATAAAGGAAAAGAGAAGAAAGATATAATTCATCAAGATAGGCATCATCATCTTCAATACAGTTCTGAAACATGTATATTATCCATGCCAATTTTATTTTATTTTGAATATCTTGCTGGCATTATGTTTTAGTGTATTTTGGTAAGTTCTTATTTTTAAGTTCTTTTCATTTAAATCTAGGAGGAGAAGTTAGGAAATCTTCACCCAATAAACCATATCATTGAGAGATGGTAAATAAAATCAATAATACTCTGTGCAATTTAAGCAAAATATCAGTACATTTTTTGAAACGGTCATAGGAAATGCATATTTCTTTCTTTTCAGTCATGTATTTTTTAGGTCATACTACCACCTCCAAACACAAATGGATGATCTTAATTCCATCAAAAGATAGTGAAACTCAAAAAATTGAAAAAAACAACTCACCATAGTTTTCATAGTATAAGAACTCAAGTAATGATTTCCTTAATAAATAATATGGCTTTTATTTTTAGTACTAAGATTTAAGAATCTAGTTGCCAAGAAATGTGAGAACATTATATATAATATACAATTACTATAAAATAGTATAAGTAACTTAATTACTTAACGAATAGGGAACATATTCACTTATTTATTGCTTTGTCTTTTATTCCATTGAAATCTTTACATTCGATGTTTACTACAGATTTCTAGAAATGCATATACATATGTTTTTACTTTAGAGCTGAGAGAGATAAAAGACATGAGGTATTATCTATTTTTCATTTTGCACTGAAGCACAAATTGGAAATGTGACTACTTGCCTGAGCTCTTAGCCACTCTTTGTCCCCTGAATTGCAGCCCAGTACATTTTTCACATAATTATCCCCCTTTCTCCACTATCAAACTTTTGGAAAAATGGTTTATTCTCTTGTAATTCTGTCCTAAATTTATCTTTAACATAAGGCCACACATCCATCACTATATTCCAGAAATGTATAAAAATAAGTTCTCCCATTTGTCCTAGTCTACTCAATGAGTTACTATCTATTCAAACACTGGTGGATTATTGTTCTCTAGATTCTGTTTACCAAAGTCCTGACATCTAGCTCCAGATTTTAGATAGTTAAATTCCTGCTGTGAAGGATAGAATATAAAATCATTGTGTCCCTCCCAAAAGCTAGCAAAGTTCACACTAATCAAATTTGATTTAAATGTTTTCTGTAGTTTATGATGACTCAAGAGAAAATTTCAAAAAATAAAAATGAAATAGAAACGTTCAGAAGATGTAGAAATATACTACACTCCTATTCAGTAATGTAGACCTAGAAGTTCAAGAACTAAAGAACTAAAATTTAAAGAGAAAACGAAGAGATATATGACAACAATAGATATTACAAGTATGGATTTTTAAACTAGGATCTCGTTTCCTCTGGTTGTATATATATCTCAGATTTTTCAAGCCATTCTTGTATTAATCTTGGCAGAGACTGTGCACTGAACTCCTGGCAACAAGAAAAAATCCAGAACACACCTCTGCTATTTTCAGGCCATGAGGGATTTCTGGAAGACATCCTTTGGTTTCTCAGTAGCCTGTTAACTCCACTCTACAGTGGACCTCCCTTGAGAAGAGTTATGTTCATCTTTGTATCCCACAGAGAACCTAAAATCATGACTTCCACATAATATTTGCTTCCATTCATCATAATCAGTTAATATTTCACGAATAATAAAAATTATGAAATTATTTTCTTACAAAAGTAGAACTTGTCATCTAATTTATATTTATCTTCATTAGAAATATAAAACAATTTTTGAGGTGTAGGAGTTCTTTATATATGCAGAATATTAGGCCATGTGACAAAGGAACCCAGGACCAAGGATCACCGGTAGCCAGTCCTAGAATGCCAGGCTTTCAGGAAGAAAGCATTACCTTGATGATGCCTTGATTTGGATTTTCTTAGTTATAAAACTATAAGATAATAAAATCCCATTGTTTAAGACAACCAATTGCATGGTATTTGCTTGAGCAGTCAAGGAAACAAAAACATAAATGTATATCAGTCAGATATGTAGCAGCTGAAAGTCAACAAAAGGAGCTCAAAAATATACCTCTTCCTTTGCATTTCTTACTGATAACAATTGCTTAGATCTAAAAAAAAAATGACTACTTTCTCAGTCTCCTTCCTGCTTGTATATATTTGAGCTCCAGACATTCTTTTTATTTTGAATTCCATCTTCTTAATATCAAATTATCATATATGAATATCAAGTTATAATCCACTCAATTTACAAAAGCAACACCAACAAATCTGTTTTCCACAGGTTCTTCTCTATCTTGGGCTGTAGTCATGGTATTGTGAAACAATTCTCTTAAAATTCTTAGAAACCTTTTGTCTAGTTGAAAGTGTCTGTGATTTACTTCTTTAAATCTTTCTAAAGGCTTAGAGTAGAGTGTTACAGCCTATTCTTAAACCATTCTTGACCATGAGGTCACATTTTACTAGCTACCAAGATTTGATATTTCCCCTGAGGCCAACTCTAATATAGACAAGATTTTATCATCTGGTGAGAACGGATTTGAGAAACAATTGTATTTTCCAACTCAGTAAGTACTTCACTGCTGTTGAAAATATTTCTTCGGAAATCTCCCTCCAGATTGGATAGTTTCTTCTTCACTTAATCATTTTATGATTATTAATAGTTTTCAATTTATTATATGCTGTTAAAAGAAGACAATTGGCATCTCAGTGTTCTGGCTCAAAATCTTCTTTGCCAGATTCACAGGATGGTTAGGCACATTTTCTATCTTCTATGTTACTGTAGGTAACAATCTCATCATATTGTCTTAATTTATAAAACAGGTCTTTCCTCCTTCAGCTTCTAACAGCTAATCTCCTCCACTTCAGCCACTGCCATCCACTTATTTCCAAAGGTGTTGCTTTTGGGTTTCAGTTTTTTGTTTTAGGATTTTTTTTTAATGGCAACATCCCACTTCCAGGTACATTTAAATTTGATATCTACCATTGTGCAATAAACCACCGTGAAAATTAATGGCTTAAAACAACAATATTTTATATTTCTCCTATTTCTGTGCATATACTGAGTTCAATTATGTGTCCCTTTTGCAGCTACATTCAGCTGATGGCTCATGGGTGGTGCTTTGGTTCTTTTCCATGTGACCTCTCTCTCCATGCAGTTATTCATTTTCAAGAACTTCGCTGCATGATCTCACTTTCCAGGGAAATGCTTGGACTTCTAGCAACTGGATTTCAAAAGGGAGGGTTACAAAATGATAATCTGTAACATGAAATTTTATTATGGTGCATTAAATTTAAAGATTATATAAAGTATTTCACAATTTTCATTCTGAATATCACTATATCTGAAATTGATACCTTTTTAATTTAAATGCTCTCTAAAAATTTTCAATTGTGTTCTGCAATGCTCTACATTAAGGTCTTTCAACAATCAGTTTTACAGATGTACTTTGATATTTTTTGCAATTATTGGAAAAGGTAGCTTTTAACAAGGTGTATAGTGATATCACTGATTTTTTATTATTATGCCATATAAATTACAGATTAGTTAAATTGTTTTGGATATATGGCATATTTATAATACAAAAAAAAATACATTTCAGAAATATCTGGATGTAAATATTTTTAAAATGTTACCTTAACCTGACTCCTATATTGTTGAGTTCTAAGTAATTATTTTCTCCATGTTTTTCTACATTTCCCAAATAATAGAAATGTGTATATCTTAATTTTATAATCAGAAAATAGTTATTATTTTAAATGCATAAAATGTTTTCACTAATTTTTCTCTCATTTATTTTTAAAATAAATTGGTACCTAATTCACTATTTCAATTAAATAATTTGTTTTAAACTTTTATTATGGAATCTCAAGAATAAATAATATGGGAAGGAATGGTATTATGAACCTACATCGACCATGTCAGTAACTTTTGACAATTAACTCACATTTAATATTTCTTCAACTATATGCCCAATCAAACCTATTCAGCCAATATTATTTTATAACAAATCCAAGAGACTATATCATTTCTTCTGTAATTATTTCAGCAAATATTTCTAAAAAATAAATATTTTAAGTAGCAGCACCATTATTGCACTTAACTCTATCCATAATTTCCTCATATTATCCAATATCTTGTCCTGTAAGTAGTGAATTCCCAACTGTTTCATAGACATGAGAGTATGTTTTTAATTGGATTCATTTAGAATTCCAAGAATGGTTGTTTAATAAAAGGGTTTGATTTATAACTTCCTCTCATCTGTTTTCTTTAGTCATTGCATTTTTTTTTTTGTCAAAGAGATCTGTCATGTCTTTTCACAGACTTTCCCATGGTTTAGATTGTCTTGATTGCCTCCTCATTTTGTCATATAACATATTCCTCTGTCCTTTTGATTTCCCATAATTCTTATTTAGATTTAGGGGCTTAATCTAATTTTATGTTTGGCTT
The DNA here is from genome assembly GCA_029593785.1 of Cabassous unicinctus. Lineage (NCBI taxonomy): Eukaryota > Metazoa > Chordata > Mammalia > Cingulata > Chlamyphoridae > Cabassous > Cabassous unicinctus. Next base: position 24,982 of record JAQZBX010024445.1, read on the forward strand.
CTAAATTATTTTTCAAGACTACTCCAGAAATTAAATGTCATACCTCCAAAAGGAGGTGTATGTTTAATTTACATTTTTGATCCTAGCATCCATTGTTTATCAATGGTTTTATCCTTTAATTTACTAGGTACCTCAAATGTTTATCTTCTAAATCTTTCATTTCTTCCTCATTAATCAGCTGGAATAGTTTTCATTTTTAAAAGTATTACTGAAGTATAATTTACATACCATACATGTCAACCATTTAGTATGTACAATAACATGGTTTTAATTATATTCAAATATATATGAAACAATCACCACGGTATATTTTAGAACGTTTTTACCACCTCAAGAGGAAAACCCAGTATCCTTTAGCTATCACCTCCCAAACCTCTGTGACCACTGTCAAGCTCTAAGCAACCATTAACATATTTTCTATGTCTATAGATTTCCTTATTTAGGACTTTTATGTGAATGGAATCATATAATATGTAATGTGTTGTAACTGCCATGTTCTATATTTGTATATGAGGCTGGACTTGGTTTGCTAGTATTTTGTTTATTAAGGATCTTTTCATCCATATTCATAAGAGATTTTGGTCTCTAGTTTTCTTGTGATTTTTTGCCTGATTTTGATATCATGGTAATACTGTCCTCATAGAATATTCTGTTCTCTTCTAATTTTTGGAAGAGTTTGTAAAGAACTGATATTAATTCCTCTTTGAATATTGGGTAGACTTCAGCTTCATGTGGATAGTTTATTTATTTGTTTATTTGTTCTATTACTGATTCTATCTCTTCAATTGTTTAGGTCTATTCAGACTATTTATTCTGAGTCAGGTTCATGAGTTTGTGTCATTAGCAATTTGTTCATTTCTTCAAAAGCATGTAATTTTTTGGTGTACAATTGCTCATAGAATTACCTTTTAATCTTTTTTTATTTCAGTAAGATCAGTAGTCATTTTGCTTTTTTCATGTCTGATTATGATTGTTTCTGTCATCTCTGTTTTTTCTTGATCAACTAGTGAAATGTTTGAAAATTTTGTTGATCTGTTCAAAGAGCCAGTTTTTTTTTTCATTGATTTTCTTTATTGTTTTCCTATTTTCTATTAATTTCCACTCTTATCTTAATTATTTCTTTTCTTCATTTTGCTCTCAGTTTAGCTTGTTTTTCTTTTTCCAGTGTCTAAGATGGGAGGCTAGGTTATTGATTTGAGATATTTCTTCTTTATTAATGTAAGCATTTATAGATGTAAATTTCCCTCAAATACATGGTTTAGCTGCATCCCATTAGTTTTTATATGTTGTGTCTTTATTTTAATTCATCTGAATGTGTTTTCTGATTCCCTTTCTTTTTCCCTTTTTGACCACTTGAATATTAAAGTGTGAGTTCTTTACTTTCTATATAGCTCAAGTATTTACTTGTTATTGATTTCTAATTTCATTCCATTGTAGCTGGTGAACATATTTGTATTATTTCTGTCTTTTAAATTTATTGAGTTTTGGGTTTGGCCTAGGTTGTGGAATATCCAGGAGAATGTTTCGTGTGTACTTGAGAAAAATTAATATTCTCTAGTTGCATAGACTGTTTTATAAATATCTGCTGGATACACTTGTTTTATAATGTTGTTCAAGTCTTCTATTAACTCATCACTCTTTTTTTCTAGTTGATCTTTTCAATTTAGAAAATTTGTAATTAAAGCCTACAAATATTATTTCTAAAGTGTCTGCTTTTTCATTTCTGTCAGTTTTAGTTTCATATATTTTGGAGTTCTGTTATCGGATGTGTATGTGTTTATAAGTGTTATCTTCCTAATGGATTACTTTTTTATCATTATAAAATGTCCCTCTTTTTTTCTAATGACATTTTTTTTTGTTTCAAAGTCTATTTTGTCAGTTATTAGTAAAGCCACTTCAGTTTTCTTGTGATTGCTGTTTACATAATATGCCTCTTTTAGTCCATTTATTTTCAATATTTTTGAATGATTGAATCCAAAGTGTTCCCCCTGTAGACAACATTTAGGGGGATAATATTTTTTGTTGATGCTACTGCTTCTTAATTGAGGCTGATAATCTCTGCCATTTCAAGATGTTCTCCTTCTCTTTTATTTTCAGCATTTTTACTATTATTTATTTGCTTGCGAGTCTCTGCATTTTTCCTTCTTAGAGTTCAATGAGGTTCTGGATTCACGGTTTATTGTTTTTCAATAAATTTGGGAAGTTTTCAGCTTTTATTTCTTTCAAAAATTAAGAGGAGGGAATGTTCTATGAGGCCAGTATTACCATGATAGCCAAATCAGACAAAAAAATAAAAATAAAAAAAACCTGGAGACCAAAATCTCTTATGAATATGGGTGAAAACATACTCAACAAAATACTAGCAAACTAAGTCAGTCCAGCAACATATAGAATTATCCTCTTTCTCTTTCTTCTCCATCTGGTACACCAGTTACACATATATTAGTGTTCTTAATGATGTTCCACATTTTTCTCAGGCTCTGTTCATTTGTCTTCATTTCTCTCTGTTCCTTACCTTGCATAATGTCTATGAATCTATATTCAAGTTTGCAAATTATTTCTTATGCTAATTCAAAAACACTGTTAATTTCTTCCAATATTTTTTATTTTAATTTACTTTTCAAATCCATTTATTAAAATATTTCTAGTTCTTTGTTGATAGTCTCTATTTGGTTGACATCATTGTGATATCTTTCTTACTCCTGTGATGAAGCTTTTTTATATTTCTGTCACTCTACTTGTAATGGCTACTTTGTAATCTTGATAATCTGACATTGAATGACTCTCATAACTGGTTTTTGTCTCCTGCTTTTCTTGAACATATGATCAATACTTTTCATTTTCTTTGCATGCTGTTGAGGAAATCAGGAACACACCTAGCAGCCATCTCCCAAGCCTTGTCTACCACAACCTCCTTTTCTGTGTGCAGATGGTTAAATATGTTTCCTCCCTAAGCTTGAGGGAGATATTAGGTCTAATGAAAAGGCCTGACCATATCTTAAATCCAAAAACCTGGAACAAGCAGCCCCAGCTTGTTCTCTCCTCCTGGGATGTGTACTCACAGGGTCTCTCTTCTCCGGCTCCAAGTGGGGCATTTAGAGCTGCCATCCATAGACCCTGATGAGCAGCTGACCTCCTTAGGAAACCACCCATGATAAGGCTCTTTTGGACCCTTTATGCTGTGTAATTAATAAAACAGTCATTTGCTGAAACTTTGTTGTGTCTGAGCCTATGTTCCCATGATGCCCCTTATAACAAATTGTTCCACATATTTTTCTCAGGAAGCAGCATACACAGGGAAGTGTGGAGTAGTTGATACCACTCTTTTAGATGCTTGAGAGACTAGCAAAGACCCCAATCTTCCTGAATTGGGTAGATTCATGCCATACATACACATAATAAATAAGTAAATAATTTGTTTGTGTAATGAAAGAAATATTTGAGATGCCTTCTGTAATGCCCAAAGGGAAATAGCTGTCTTGTCCAACAAAGTAGCCATTGACCACATGAAGCTCTTAAGAACTTGAAATGAGGTTAGTGAAAATGAGGAACTGATTATTTAATTTAATTTAATTTAACTTAACTTTAATTGTTTAATTTAAATTTGTAAACCCACTTGTGGCTGGTGGCTGTTGCATGTCCCATACAGATAAAAGCAATCTTATCTAGCTTACTATAAAGAGACAAAATTACATCCATATAATTTTCATGAACACATTTTTGAGGTATAATTTAAGTACAATTAAAATTTGCACTTTTGGTGTATATAATTTACGAGCTTTGACAAAAAATCAAGATATAAAATGTTTCCATCACTCTAAAAATTTTCTTCATGACAATTTGTGGTCAGTCTGTTTTCTGGACTCTCAGCCCTGGGAACAGCTGATCAAATTTCAGTCCCCATAGTTCAGTTTTTTCCAGAAATACATAAATGGAATCAAACAATTAGTGCTCTTTTTTATCAGTCTTCTTTCACTGGTCATAATGCTTCTAAATTTATTCATGTTTTTTTATATATTATTGATTATTCCATTTTACTATTGAGTAGTATTCCATTATATGTATATTCCACAAGTTATTTATCTAATGACAAATGGAAGGATTGGTGTTATTTGCAGTTGTGGATATTATGAGAAAAATTTAACAGATAAAACTCAGCATACTTATTGAAATGAACAGTTTTCACCAAAACCATTTGAAGTCTCACATTAAAATGGTTTATAATAATGTTTAAAATAGATTCTGTTGCTTCTTGTAAGGAAAATAATTTTTCTTGGGGTGCAAACCAACTGGAGAAATTCCAGAGTTTCCCCTGACAATGAAACTGCTAATCTTACTGTTACATAATTTCTTGACTTCTCTAAATCATTTATCATACTCCACTGGGATTCTTTCATTTCAGCTTTTATTTAAAGTGGATTACAGTGGTGTATTTTATTGCAAATAATTAGTACTTTTAAGCACTGTTTTATTTCTTTATTCTCTTTCAGTAGATTCCCTTGAGTTTGTGTTAAGTGGATAATGACAAAATTGTAGCATTTTGTAAGTGTACAATTGGAATTGCCATATTTCTTTTCTTGGAAAGCTTGCTTAACTTACATCAGATGATTTTTTGTTGTTGTTGTTTACAAGATTTGTTCCCTTCATAATTTTACTTTAAGGATACCTATCTTTATTTAGGTTTTGAATGATAGCAATCACACTAACAGTACATTTCCTGGAGTTTATTAAGAAGAATATTTCACAAAATGCAACATATCTGGCATGTAAGATGACTGGCCTCTAAATTTTTTGATACCTAGTTCCAAGCCTCATAGTGAATAAGGATTTGTGGGAAGTGGAAAATCTATATAGAAGCACCGTATGTTCACATTGTGTTTTCCCATCAATATCATTGTAAATAAATGCCCCTATTGTAATAATAAAAATGGTCTTAAAAGTGCATAAAACCGTCAATTGTGTTAGGATACATCTTTTCTGAGCACAAACAGGGGAAGAATAGATGCAATAGATGCCAAGAATTAAGTCAACTATAATTTTAGCTTTATTTCAAAGTCAGATTTTTAGGCAGATGAACAAAGTCAAATTGATGGAGTCTAATTTGGCTACTGACATTTCATGTTTAATAAATCCTTTTAAATGAGAGTAATTTTAAAATAATGTATATAATAGGTATTACCATGTATTTTATTCATATATTG
>JAQZBX010024446.1:0-30163 GCA_029593785.1 Cabassous unicinctus
GATAGAGCTCCTGTTTACCATATGGGAGGCCCTGGGTTCGCTTCCCAGGGCCTCCTTGTGAGGACAGGCCGACCGGCCCATGCGGCGCAGTAGGCTGATGCAGCAAGACCTCACAGCAGGAAGCAGGTGTGGCTCAATCGATAGAGCCCCTGTTTACCATGCGGGAGGCCCTGGATTTGCTTCCCGGGATCTCCTTGTGAGAGCAGGCCAGCCCATGCAGTGCAGTGGCCTGATGCAGCAGGACCTCACAGCAAGGGGGAGATAAGCAGACATGGAAGAGACACACAGCAAATGGACACAGTAAAACACAAGCAGCGAGGGGGGGGTATAAATAAATAAATCTTTAAAAAAAATCAGTAATTCTGTCTTTGAGCAATTCAAATCTGTAATTTTGTGCCTCTAATCTCATTCATTCTGTCTTTCAGTCCCATAAACTCTGTTAGTTTTCCTTGCACTTTCTCAAATTGTTCATTATGCTCATGCAAGTTCTTCTTCAAAGCCTTTATCTTTTTTGGCATATTTTCATTCAATTCTTTGAACTGATTTAAGAGAGTTGTGTGATTATCAATGATTAACTGTCTTAAAACTTGTATATCTTCAGGATATTTGGCTTGTTCCTTTGGCTTGGCAAAGTCTTCCTGTTTCCTAGTATGGCTTGTAATCTTGTGCTGATGTCTAGAAATTTCTAGTGGCCACTTTCTCTCTCTTGCCTATTTTTTTTTCCATAAATCTTCTTTGATATTTGTTTCAACTCATTCTAAGTCTTTAAAATTGCCCACCTTAAGTTATCAAAATTGTGTAAGGACTCACTAATGGGGCACAGATTTTCTCTCAGGAGATTAGGTTAAGAAAGCCATAGATGAGGTTTATCTCCATGCAATAACCAGACTAGCCAGCAGATGGCAATCATTGGCCTATCTTTCCACATTATTGTTTCTTTCAATCTCTGCTTTCCTATGTTTTGGTCTGGCCAGAGCCCAGATTCAAAGTGTTCTCTGCTGGCTGAATTAATTGAAGAGTAACCCCCTGTCTCTCCCTCCCTTATCCTTTGTAATAGATGACTGGGTGGAAGACTTTCGTTTCCCTCTCACCCTCCTGCAGTAAGCCAGAGATTTTACTCCAGCTTAATATCTTGGTGTGAGGGAGGGGAGCTTTCCTAGCTGCTGTGGGTGTTTGGTAACTCATGTTTATTATTTTGGTTTTTTTGTCTCTCTGTATCTCACCCTCCTGGGAGTTGTGCAGTACTCTCCTATTCTCCTGACACACAAAGTGGGTCCCTCTAACAGATTTTTGCCCTTTCTCTATTGTTTTTGTGAGACTTGAGCCCTGACTCGTTACTTTGACCATCCTCCTGTAACCCTTTTACCCAGTGTCTTCCTAATATACTTTATCTCTTTCTACACTTTGTTGATTTGATTAAGGATTTTTTTAGACATCCTTCATTAGTTGTTCCACATTGTAAGTCTCCTCTTGCTTTTTCATTTGTTCATAAGACTGAGCCATGACTTCCTGTTTCTTAGTATGTCTTATAATTTTTTGTTGCTATCTAGGCATCTGTTTATCTTGATTGGCTTATTTAGTTGTTTAATCTATCTTTCTAATCTAAGGCTTTATTTTTGTTGGGTTTTGTGTTAGAAATCTTCTTTATCACTTGGTTCTACTCATTCTATATCCTTCCCACAATTTCTAGAGGAAGATTGCAACCTGCTGTTTCCTACTCCACCATCTTGTATCTCCCTCAAATTCTTCTTTGTGATCATAAAGTGTCTTTATATCCTTTTCTATTTATCCATGTTTGCTTTCATATTCTTAAATTGATTTTAGATATTTGTTTGAACACTATTAATTGTTAAAATACTGGGTTTCCTCAAAGTTGAATTTTTTTCCTTTTACTGGGTCATATCACTCTGTTTGTTGTTGTTGTTGTTGTTGTTGTTAAAAATCAATTTTATTCATATGTATCAATAAAGCATAAAATTTATCCTAAGTGTACAATCAATGGTATTTGGTATAGTCACATAGCTGTGCATTCATCACTTCAATCATTATTAAGATATTTTCATTATTTCAATAATAATAAACAAAAACAGACATACAAACCAACAACAAAATTCCTCATCTCTCAAACTCTTTATTTCCCCTGCTGTACATTGCTGCTATTTCCAGCTATTCTTGCACAATTATTTATTTTTTTATTAGGCAGTTTTATGTGACTATACCTAGTTTGTTATTTTATTTTTTTAGTATAGAATTTAATGTTTTGCTGGCCTTTAGGCATTTGAACATCTGGGTGACTTTACTCTGAAGATCTATTTCTCTCCCTTGTCTATTGTTTTGTTGTTAATTGACTTTGTGATAATCTTTTTTTTTGACACTTGTTTCAATTTAATCTAGGTCTTTAGAGTAATCCATGTCCCTCTCATCAGATTTTTTCAGTTGTTTTTCATCTGATTCTTACTATGGATATGCAGTACATTTTTAAATATTTACTTTTGGTATGATTGTTTCACCTCCAGGAGAAAGCTCCTTTTCCTTTGTTTATTCTCCATGAATCTTGATCTGTTCTGCTGAATTTTATTTTGCTTCTATAGTTTTCCTCAACTTCTTTCATAATCTCCATTCGCTATTGCCTGAAGGGTATACTCCATGAGAAGTGTCACACTGGAGAGGGTCTTCGCCAGTCAGTATTTTTCAGTTAAAATATTGCCAGGGATCCAAGAATGGGGTACATAAGGGCTCCAAAGTGTCCTGGGGAAGAGATCAGAAAGGACATCAAAATCTTCTCCAATGATTCCCTTAAGCTGAATTATTCTGGCTTGTGCAGAAGAATCTTCCCTTCAAAAAACTCTTCCTTGTCATTTCTTGGAGATATTTTGTACTTAAATTTCCACTGCCTCTGCCCATTTTGGGGTCAGTGTTGAAACAGTGGCTGTCATTGACTTTTTCCAGAGCAGATTAAAACAGCCGTTAAGCACTGGGATCCAGTGATTTGAGGCCCTTAGTCAAAAAATATGATCAGTGCTTTGCTGTACCTCCCTTGTTCTATTAGGTCTAGGTTCAAAAAGCATAATATAGGACCAAGAGTCAAGGACAGGGTGTGATAAACTCTAAAGTCCATCTGTGTTAAATATCATATGGTGTTTAATTTTGAAGAGGTCCCATTTATCTAGTTTATTTTTCATTGTTAGTGCTTTGAGCATATGGTTTAAGAAACTAGCACCAACATAAGATATTTAAGATGTTTCTCTACATTTTCTTCAAGGTTTTTATAATTCTAGCTTTATTCAGTTCCTTGATCCATTTTGAGTTAATTTTTGTATAAGGTGTGAGAAAGTGGTCTTCTTTATTTCTTTTAACTATTGATATCCAGTTCTCCCAGCATCATTTGTTGAATAGAGTTTTCTGACCTAGCTGTTTGGGTTTGATAACTTTGGCAAAAATCACTTGACTGTGGATGTGAGGGTCTATTTCTGAGTTCTCAATTCAGTTATTTTGGTCAACACATGTATCTTTGTGTCAGTACCTTACTGATTTTACCACTTTAACAAAGTCTTATGCTTTAAAGTCAAGAAGTGAGAGTCCTCCAAATCTGTTCTTCTTCTGGAATCATTTTTCGCTATTCAGTACCCCTTGTCCTTCCAAATATTTCTGATAATTGAATTTTCTATTCCTACAAAAATGGCTGTTGGAATTATGTTGGGATTGCATTAAAACTGTAGGATTCACATCTTAACATATTTAGTCTTCCAATCCATGACTACAGAATGTCCTTCCATTTATATAGGTCGTTTTGGTTTCTTTTAGTCATGCTTTTTAGTTTTCTGAGTAAAGGTCTTTTATGTCCTTGTTTAGGTTTATTCTTAAATATTTGATTATTTAGTCATCATTGTAAATGGAATTTTTTTCTGACTTATTCCTCAGATTGCTCTTTAGTAGTGTATAGATATGCTACTGCTTTTTACATATTAATCTTGTATCTGGCACTTTACTGTACTCATCTATTTGTTCTAGTAGCTTTGTTGGGGACTTTTCAAGAACTTTCAGGTATAGGATCATGAAGGGTGAAGATAGAAAGTTTTGCAACTTTCTTTCCTATTTGGATGACTTTTATTTCTCTTTCTTGCCTTATTACTCTAGATAGTACTTCTAGCACAATCTTGAATCACAGTGGTGACAGTGGACATCTTTGTATTTTTCCTTATCCCAGAAGAAAAGCTTTCAATCTTTCACCATTGAGTACATTGTTAGCTATGGGTTTTTCATATGTGCATCCTACCATGTTGAATAAGTTTCCTTCTATTCTTTATTTTGGAGTGTTTTTATCAAGAAAAGATGCAGCATTATGTCAAATGCATTTTCTGCATCAATCGAGATGATCATGTGATTTTTCTTCAATTTATTAATGTGTGTGGAAATATATTCAAGACCTTGTGGTAGTTGGTGGTTTCTCATACTTTACACACAAAGCATAAGCAATAAAATATACCACAGATAAATGGGACTTATTCAAAATTAAACACTTGTTCTTCAAATGACTTCATCCATTAAGGTGAAAAGTCAGTCTACTCATTGGGAGAAATATTTCAGAAACAACTTATCCAATAATTGTTTGATCTCCATGTTTTATAAAGATGTCATACAGATAACGCAACAATAAAATGACAAGTAAGTCAATTGAAAAACTTGGGAAAAGTCTTGAATGGAGATTTTACCAAAGTGGCCTAAAAGCACATGAAAATATTATTAAATCACTAGCTATTAGGAAATGCAAATCAAAACTACAATGTCTTGCACTTCAAAATGGCCATTATTAAAGCAGTGAAAACTACATTCCCTGAAGTGGATGTGGAGAAGTTGGAACACTCATTCACTTTTGGTAGGAATGTAAAATGTTGCAGCCCCTATGGAAGTCAGTTTGGTGGTTCTTCAGGAAGTTAAATATAAAACTTCAATATAATCCAGAAATAACACTACTAGGAATATATTCAGAAAACCTGAAAGCAATGACCCACACTAATGTTCATAGTGACATTATCCACAGCTGCTAAAAGATGGCAGTAACCCAGATGTCCATCAACTGGTAAATGGATAAAAATTTTGTTATATACATACAATGGAATACTATAGAGGTATATGAAGAAATCAAGTTGGATGCAGAACCTTGAAAGCATTAGGTTTAGCGAAATATGCCTGACACAGAAGGACAAATACTGCATACTCTCATGAATACAAACTTAATATCATGAGTAAACTCATGGAGTTAAACTATAGAGTATAGGTTGCTAAGAGATAGAATGTGATTTGCTAAGAAAGGTAGCTGATGCTTAATGTATGTAGAATGTTTAATGAGGGGGATTTTGAGTGTAGGGAGATGACTGGAATTAATTGTGGTACATTCTAGTGGGTATGATCAATCCTGATGGTTTATAAATGCTATTGTGGCTGAGGGTGGTAGTAGCCTAGGGAGATTAGCATCAGCTGAAGGAAATTGACATAATGATTTGGATGGTGGATGATAATTATGAGTGACAGTGCAAATAAAGAAGTTTCCTCTATTACAAGATTTAAAGAATAAGGAAATACATGGGAAAAATACAACCAATGTAGCATAAGACTATAGTTAACATGTTTATAGTAATATTTTTACAACAATGGCAAAGTAGATACTATATCAATGCTAAGGGCAAATCATAGGTGTTATGGGATTTTTCCTATTGGATTAATGAAAAACTTTTGAAATGGACTGAGGTGATAACAGCACAACTTTGCAATGAAACTGAGAGCTGCTGAGTATACACTTTGATGGACTGAACAAGGCTGTGAACTATATAACACAGTGAACCCTGAGGTGGATGATGGAATGTGATTAACAGTACAAATGTGAGTATGTGATCTCATGAACTCTAAAAAATATATAATACTAATACATGGGGTTAATAATAAGATGGTTTGTGAGAAAAACACACCAAATATAAGCTTTGGACTGTAGACACAAGTAATATTATTATAATGTTCTTTCATCATTTGTAACAGATGTGTTACAACAATGTAAGGTGTTGGTGATGGGGCAACTTATTGGAATCCTATAAGGTATGCATGATTGTTCTACTCACAACTTCTCAACTAAAAAAAATAAAATTTCATATGGTATATATAAATATCCATGGCATTGTCACCTATAAGTATGGATTTTAAATATACATGGACCATGATTTCAAGCCCCTAAATTATTGTACAACCTGGATCAGTAAAACTAAATTCACAAGGGTTAGAGCAGAGACAAATACTGATCCATAGAGAAATTCTCAAACCTCATTTATCATGGTCTACTGTTGCATATAGAATGTAGTGTGAGGAAAATATAAGCTAAAGAATTCTTTAAAATCTATAGAAATGTGTGAGAGAAGTTTGGTTGGAAGGAAAGAAGGAAGAGCTAGAGAAAGGGAAAAGTGAAAAAAAGAAGACATAAGAAAATGTGAAAAATAAAATAAATTAAAGAAACAAAAACTTATACAAATATAATTCACCTAAAAATTAAGTTTAAAAAGGGACTTGATAAATTGAATGGTAGACAAAGAAGAAAGCACAGTATTAGTAAAGTGAAAAATAATGTGAGGAATTTATGTTATTATGGATGAGTTAACACAACTGAATTGTAAACTTTAAAGTGGCTGAGGGAGCAGATGTAAATCAAGTGGTTGAGCTCCTGCTTCCCATGTATGATATCCCAGACCTGATCCCCAATACCTACTAAAAACAAAATAAATGAATAAACCAACTCCCATTGGGGAGCAGATATAACTCAGTGGTTGAGCATCTGCTTCCCATGTTTGATATCCTGGGTTCAATTCCAGGTACCTCCTAAAGAAAAGGAAAAGGAAAAGGAAAAGGAAAAAAATGGCTGAAATGGGAGGCTTTATGTAGTTTATATTTCCAGAATAAAAGTTAAAGAAACACATAGAACTGTAGAACACAAAGTGTGAAGTATGGACAGTAGTTAATTATATAATAATATTTCTTCATCAATTGTCACAAAGGTACAACACCCCAATGAAGGTCTTTGATGAGTTCCCCAGGACACCCTCGTTGTCCAAAGTAGAGATGAGAATTCTGTCTCCCTGAATTGAACACTGAAATTTCTTCACCTTTTAAGGCCTTCAACTGCTTGGAAGAGACATGACACATTTCTGTCAGCAATTTCCTCAACTGATTGCGGATGTAACCAGCCTTCCAGGCAATCAAATCACTGATGATTAAAGTTCCTGAAATGCCGCTGTATTACAGTTGGCCCAGTGCTTGCTTGACCAAACAACTGGGCACCAATGCTTGGCTTAGGGTTGACACATTAGCCTAACCATGAGGACATAAGGCATCCCCTGGAAAAGTCTCCCTTCAGAAACTATTAACTAAAGGACAACTCCCACTTGCTTTGAACTCTGGAAGATAAGAGAAAGTGAAGAAGGACTACAGAAATGCTGGATACAAAAAGGAAATAAAATCATCAAATAAGAAGGTAGTATATCTACAACTGGGACTTGCCAGTCCTAACCCTGCCCCTCATATGGTCCTGTACAACATAAAAGTCACACAGTGACAACATAACATGGATATCTCTTACTGTGGGTGCAGACCACAGAGCCATTCACTGTTGCAAGTTAGAAACCCAGCTAAGAATAATTAAGGTAGTTTTGAAGAACTAACTATTAAAAAACTTGTACAAAATATTTAGGCCCTTTTTATAGCCATAGTGATTAAGACAGTGTGACATTATTGCTATAGAGAAAAACTGAACAATAGAACGGATTAGAGGCCAGAATATATATATATGCGGATTGGTTGACAGTCTTTACAGAATGACACTGTGTCAATTGGATATCAAAATGGGGGAAAAATAACCTTGACTACTTCTTCACACCACATAGATAATTAATTATAGATGGATGCAGATTTAAATATGAATGGCAAAAAATAACACTTTAGAAGAAAGCATAGAATGATGTCTGAATGAATTAAGGTGGACAAATATTTATTAAACTGGATACAAAAAGCACTAACTGTAAAGAAGAAAGAAATGAGGTAGATTATTTTAAAGTTAGTCATGTCTAATCATCAAAGGACACTATTAAGAGAGTGAAAAGAGAATCCAGAGAGCTTAATAAGATGTTTAGAATACAAATGTCTGAAAATAAACACATATGCACATTGTATAATAAATTCCTAAAAATCAATAGTAAAAATACAGTAATCCAAGTAGAACATGAGCATTATCTATTAATATGTACATCACAGGGCTATCTAAATAGTCAATATGAAGTTCTTCAACTTTTTTAGAACTCATGAAAATGCAAATTAAATTTATACATTATTATAACATCTCACAGCACACAAAATGTCTAAATGAAACAGAAAATTTGTGAAGCACTGGACTTTTCATTACTGCTGGTGGGTATGTAAATATATATGATTAATTGGGGAAGGTTTTTTTGCATCTCAAAATAGAGGTATGATGGAAGAAAATATGAATGAATTTGATTACATAAAAAAATGATCTGCATGAAAAACACACCATAGTAAAAGGAAATAGATTTACATTTTTATTATTATTATATTTTACATCACTTTTACTATACTGAAGTTTGAGAAAATACATAAAATGCAACAGGAAGGAAAAATGCTTCATTCCCTTGGGACCCATGGAGTTGATGCTCATGACGCTGGGATTATTCAGGCCTGTTCACTGCTTGTCTGGTTGTGAGTGAAAACGTAGAGAAAAATGTTGTCACCAGTGCTATTGACCATGTAACTGCTGGAGTTAGTAATTTTGAAAGATGTAATTAAAGACTTCACCCAGAAAGAGTGGGCATTGCTGGACACATCCTACAGAAAGTTGTTGAATGATGTGATGCAGGAGAATATCAGTCACCTGGTCTTAGTGGGACATCATGTCTGCAATTCAGATGTATGTTCCCAGTTGGAGTAAGACAAGGAACTGTGGAGAGAAGGAATTGGATTTTTCCAAAACCAGAATTCAGTCAGTGAAAGTGGTCTGAGAAAATCAAGAACAGTCATCCACACAACGTATCTCCAGGAAAGACACATCTAACATCATGTAATTAGTAAGCTTCATGGGTGTGAGCACTGGTCTTATAAATAGATACCTGTGGGTGGAATAAATTAGGATTTCAGTTCAAATATATGAATTTAAGTAAGTTGGTTTTTAAATGGTAATCCAGAAAATTGAGGGAAAAATTAACTTGAACACAAAAGTATAACCTGGATTTGTATAAAACATAATTGCATAAACATGCCTCATATACTTAATCTTTTAAACATTATAAAATCTTCAAAGTTGATGAGATGGCTTTGCATTTAGGATGATACAAATGAGAAGATCTCTGTGCATGAAAGAAAATTACATGGTAATTAGCTACTATTGGAAAGATTTTAATTGGAGTTTGTCACTGAATGATTATTCTTGAAGCCATATGTAATGAATGTATATTTATGAACAACAGCCTTCTATATTCAACCATCTACTTCTCAGAAGAAGCAGAAATATCATACTCAAAAGCATGGTATTACCTGTAGTTAATTGCCAAAACATTTTACTCACAGATTCAGAATGACTCAACATATGTTATCTTACAAGGCAAAGAAACCCTACTTCAGGAATCTATTTGCAGATCAACTCAGTAACTAACCATGTTTTAATCCACAAAAGCAAATTCCTAGTAGAGGTAAATCATATGACTGTCATCTAATTGGTAAATAGTTTTTTCAGGGCTCTGGCTCTACACATTACAATGGAACTCACATCGTAGAGAAACCCTATGAATGTCATCTATGTGAGAAAGGATATATTTGATGTTCCACCCTAAAAGAACTTGAGAGAACTGACACTGGAGAGATATCTTACGAATTATCTTATGAATGCCATCTATGTAAGAGAGACTTTATTCATTCTTCTGCCTTCAGAAAAGATGTGCAGACTCACACTGGAGAGAAACCCTATGAATGTCATTCTTGTGGGAAATCCTTCAACTGTTATTCTAGCTCTAGACAACATGAGAGGACACACACTGGAGAAAAACCTTATGAATATCATTTGTGTGGGAAAGTATCCACCCCTTATTCTAGCCTGAGATTACATCTGAGGATTCACACTGGGAAGAAATCCTAAAAAATGTCATCTACGTGGAAATGCATTTACTCCGTGTTCTGTACTGAGACAAAATGAGAGAACTCACACTGGAGGGAAGACTTGTGAATATCATCAATGTGGGAACACCTTCACTCAAAGTCCTGTCCTGAGAAAAACATGAGAAAATTCACACTGGAGAGAAAGCCTATGAATGTCATCAACATTTAGTCAATATTCTTACGTTAGAACACATGAAAGAACTTGTGTTATAAATGTTTGGACTATGGAAGAAATTTCAGGCTTTAGTTAACCCTTAAACATACTAGAGAACTCACACACTGGTAAAACACTCTTTGTAATCAAGCTGGTAGAGACTTTAGTCATCCTGGTTACTTCATAAATTTAAGCCAATTCATATTGAAAAGAATGAATATATGTGTCACCTACATATCAAACCCTTTAGTAGATTGTCTGATGATATACAACATGGGAAAACTCATAATATAAATATAATGAAAGTGGAAGAATATTTTATCAGCTATTCCAGTTGATAGACATGTATATACCAGAGGCTGAAGCCCCTTAAGGGTGTGCCAGATAATTCATGTTGATGAGGTTATTTATGAAAAGTCACACAAAATCTTTTATATATATGGCAACACTCATAGGGCAAGTCAAAATCCACATTTTTAAAAATCCCTATCAATATCATGAATGAAGTCTTGTTTTCAGGTATCAGTCATTCCTTATCATCAATATTTTTATTCTCAGGAAACAACAATCCTAAAGCCAATTCAGGAAAAACTTCAGCTGGATTTCACATCAGAAAATACAGAGTGGAAATAAAATAGTTATATGGATACTTTGCCACACAATTCAGTAAAGACAAAACTTTGGAAAAGTCTTACTGTTAAAATTATGTAGGAAAACAATGAATTGTGAAATGATATGGGTATCCTGAACAATGAATTTTGTAAGAAGTAATATGATGTGAGATTAACTTAATAGATTAGTATTTGCATATATGTATGCCACAAATGTTGTTTCTGAAAATCTTGTATGTTAACCATGTTCTCATTTTGCTTTCATGCAATTATTAATGCAAAAAAATTAAATCAATCAGAGAATAACTTTGATGGTTAACTCAAATATTTAGAACACAAATTTTTTTTCTTTTATCATAATTGTATGTATATGTTTATTCTAGTTATATATATATATTATATCTTATATCATATATCTTTGTTTTATATATGTTAATGACAAGAATATAACCAACATGGATAAATAAATGCATAGAACTGTAGAACACAAAGTGTGAAATATGGACAATAGTTAATTATATAATAATATTTCTTCATCAATTGTAACAAAATACAACACAAATGAAAACTGTTAATAATAGGTAAATCTGCATGTATGGGGGAGCTACAGGGAAGCTCTATACTTTCTGTTTAGCTTTTCTGTAAACCTAAAATTGCTCTAGTGAAAATATGAAGCAATACAAAGCATAACAAACCCAATAAAGGATAAATTTGAAACAGCTAAAAATAACTACACATTCATTTAACATTAGACACAGAACCTCTATCAATTAGGAATTGGCCCTGAAGAATTGCTACCTATAATATAATAACACATTTTCAGGATATATTTTTATTGCAAATTTTCATTTAATAGTAATATTTTTGAAAATATCTTAATCCTAATATATAGAGTAATACTTGTGCAAACTGTGGCATGTATACACAATGGAGTAATCTTAACCTCTAAAAAATAATGAATATATATTCTCTCATTAATTGTAACAAAAGTATTACAGTAATGCTAAACATTAAAAAGTGGATGGAGTATATAGGAACTCTGTATTTTCTGTTATTATTTTTCTGTAAACATAACTTCTTTAATAAGAAAAAGAAAATAAATGATTAATACAATCTCTATGAATTTATATATAATGATTTCCAGCACATAATGGTAAGTGTAAAAGTCAATTACATGAAGCATTATGTAGAATGTGATGTAATAAGTCAGTATACATAAATCTGCTGATTCTTTTAGCAGAATGAATCATGGAAAAGATAAACAAGTAAGCCTTGAATCTGGTTTCTTACAAGGTTTTAAGCAAAGGGAGAGAGGATAGAAATGAGCGGCACTTCATTAAGTAGAGATTTTTTTGGGTGGAAGGGGGTATATACTTTACCCTTTAGAAGTTTGTTTTCTACATATTCAAAAATGAAAATTTAGACAGGAAATGTCATAAAAATCCTTAAAATTGAATGCAGGCTGAACCAAATGAGATAACTATATTTCAATTACAGACATCACCATGTTGAAAAGAAAAATAAAACATTCCAACGAACTTTTGAGAAGAGTAATTTAAATATCCTACCTCATTCTAGGGGGAAGAAAAGAACCAAAAATAAATCTTCAAGATCTGTTCTTTATGATGTATGGTTAAACACATATGTGTGTTTAAGGGTCGTGTAAATGAGTAAATTTTTCATATTGTTTGGATTTAGATTCCAGTGTGGAATAATGGGGGAATCAAAGCATGCAAGAACCTAGAAATAATCAATATGGACTTGTAATATAAATATTCTTAATAAAATCTAGAATTAATGATATCCCTAGAGCAAAGAGCAAATCAAAGCCCTATATTTTATTATCTAAATACTAATTATGCTGTCTTCTCTTTTTATACTCACAAGTATTGATCCCCTAGAATCATTTTGCAGTGCTACTCCAACCTGCCATAAACTTTACAGAAGAGGAATGGGTTATTTCCATTGAATAAAATAGAGAACCATTTGACTAACAAGTGTCTCTGAATGTGATTCTTGTGTATTATTCTACCGAAGAATACTAACCTCAATCTAATCATAAGGAAACAACAAAAGCTTCCAAACGAGAAAAAATTCTCTCCAATAACTGTCCCATGTTCTTCACAAATATCACTGCCATGAAAGGAAAAGAAAGTCTTAAGTACTGGTTATAGGAGACTAAAGGAACACACTAACTAAACACAACATGTATTCTAGGATGACATCCTGAACTGGAAGTGGAGAACACTCTAAAGGGTGAAAATTAACAAAAGGGAATATTTATCCAAAAATAGGTGAAAGAATTTTATCAAAATTTGGTATCTTGATTGTGATGTCTGAACTGTGACAAATTATTTTAAAAATTATGGAAACAAGGTAAAGTTTATTTGAGAGTTCTTTTTCATATCTTTGTAACATTTCTGAAGGTTTGAATTTACATCAGAATTTTAAAAAGTAAAGTATATTATTGTTAAACAAAAATATAGAAAAAGAAAAATCCATTGTTCAATGATTGCAAATTATCTTTTGTCATTTACTATCAAGTTCAATATGTTCATAATTTAATGTGAGTCCCTGCTTCTACAGAATAAGTGTGTTCGTGCTCAGAGGAGTGAATAATGCTCTCTTCCTAGTCTTTCAGACTCATTTGGCAAATATAATAACATAAATGAATACGTTCAACTAGATTGGCTGAAATGATGAAAATGTGGCATCATAAGACCAACATACCTCTCTAATTTTCAGTTCAGTGGCCTAGAATAATTTTTCAGCATATCAACATAAAAAGTGATTTCCTCATAGGAATTTTCTGTATAACAAGCTATGCAATAATCCTTGATCCCAAAACTTTACCTTCACTCTTTACTTAAGTATTTTGTTTTATTCACTGGAGGTTTGATAAAGAAAATTAGGAGATGAAACTCAGATAATGTGTGTTATTTTGATTCTCAGATGGAGACAGAATTTTGAGATGTATGTATTCTTTCTGGTAGGAAAGAGCATTGGATTTTGAAGTTTAAATGGTTTTTAATTGAAGAAATTTTCTACATTCCAGGAGTATCAAAAAGAAATATATTAAATGAGGGTCAAGAAAAATTCTTTATAAACATACAAACTACCTATGATCAGATGAACTCATTCCCTCTTCCATTTGCTGTGGGTTTAAAATGCATATTCATAGACTAGTGAAAGAAGTCATTTACTTTTTTCACAGTCTCAAACTGATTCTGATATAAAGACAAATTTAACTGCCACTATACTACAATACCTGTTTAGTACTTAAATCTAAACATCCTTGCTATTTTTCAACTGTGAATTAATTCTTTAATAATTGGAAAATGTTATGCTACTCTCAAGAATTTTTATGAGTTCAAAAATTAATTTATATTCACAAAATATACTCCACTGTTTTCATATGTATGTGAAACTTAGTTATTTAATAATTCCTTAGTTTTGCTTCTCATTCTGTACTTGAACTCACTTTTTGTCCAAAATCAGTGACAGCAATGAGAAATTGGAAACAAATGGAAATTCTATCCTTACTTAAACTAAAAGTATTTTGGAAAGGTGATCCATAAATTGATGGAAAATTGAACATACATGTAGGAAAAGCAGGAAAGAAGATGCAGAGGAAGTAGATCTCAGAATGACATCCAAGTTCTCTTTTCTAAAAGGGGCACAAACATTCTGAGTCCATAATCAAAACCCCTTCCTTAAAAGTATGATAACATGTTGAATAGCCTCTATTAGGAGATTCTTCTTGCCTTTATCTTGAGTATAAAAACAAATAGAATGGAGAAATGGGGATGTGATGCAGGAAAAAGGAGGAAGTACTCATTACTATTCATAGGTAAGAATTAAAGACTAAATCATAAATATTTGTTTTATATTCCTGTAAAATATAAGAACTGTTTGCAAGCATATAGAATAAAGAAAGCTTTCCTATACTGAGGTTGAAAGTATACCTTGCTGCAGAAACAGTGCAATGCAGTTTCACTTAGCAATTCCACTACTATGTATTCACCCTGGGGCATATTGCACATGTGCTAAAGGATTCATAGAATAGCCTGTATACAAAGCATTTTTTGTGATACAGCTGTATTGTAAAATCTGAAAAAATAACCAAGGTTTTAATAAAAGAATGGAGAAAGAAAAAAAAAAAGATACTTTACTTTTAACACTCATTGTGCAGAGCCTGTCACATATGAGGAACAAACTAACATGAACCAATGCTACCAGTACTTCAATATGCATAAGGAAGACAATTTCTTTACAAAATTAGAGAAAAACTATATTTATTTAAGATTTTGTTCTGGAATTAACCTGATTTTTTTTCTATCAATTCAACTTTTTTTCCCTAAATTGTAAGCATTTGAAATAAATTATATAATTTTTCTACACAATGAAATAATTACTATTTTAATTCAAAAGGTCAAGATCTTATTAATCTTTCATGGTAAAAGTCTATATCTCCTAAACCAAAACTATTTATTTGATTATTATTTATGTCAGTTTATTTTGATATTTTATTCCATATTTCTAATATTCAAATTGTCTCATATTCATGAAAACAACATTCAATATTTCAAAAATAAAAATATTTAAATGAGGTAATAAATCTCATATAAAGACTATTAGCAGTAATATTTTGATGATGTTCTTTCATTGTTTGTAACAAATGACCTAAAACAATGCAATTTGTTGTTGGAAAGTTGTATAGGAATTCTGAATATTATGATGATTGTTTTGTAAATTTACAACTTCTCTAGTAAAAAACATCAACTGAAAAAAAATCTTAATGACTTCTCTATATTACAATTCATACCATTAACTATTTATGGAAGACTGATCAAGTTTCATTAATTAAAACATTTTCTTTCAACTATGTATTAGACAAATGGAATTTTGCTACTATATTTCCAGTAACAAAAAGAATTCACTTAATAGAATCTTAGAGGATACATTTGTGATAAATGGGAGGTCCTTTTAGCAGGATTCTTGGTGATGGGGTGGAATGAGGCTTCTAAGTGGTGGTCCCACTGGTTGGTTATGCCAGATAACCCCAATGGCAGAATGAAGATTCTCTCCAGCCTCTGAATCAGCCTTGAACTATAATCTGCCAAGCCAAGACATCACTTTTCTACTTTATCGTCACTGAAGACTTTGTTGATTTGATTGTTTGGTAAACAGAGATCCAGAGTTGCAGTCTGCCAAATTGACTTTGTTGTGGTTTCTCCTGCTTTTTACCATTTCATCTCTTTCCCAGGGATTTGAGAGAAGCCTGGAAGGTGACATGGTAAGTAGCTGCAGTGGAATGATCCAGTAAAAAGGCCTGTAGTTTTTGGAGGGGAAATTTGCAGAAGTGCTGAGACAAGATGGACCACTTGCAAGGGATGAGGGGTTTATTCTTAGAAGCATGATGTCCATATCTCTAATTTAGGACTTGCTGAAAACCCCAAGAATGATATCTTAAGATGTAACAGAAGACATTTTAACCAAAGTTTTGAGGACTGTTTAAAAAGTTCCTCTAGTGAAACTGGGTTCTCAGTGGTCCAGGGTTTTCTTTCTTTTCTAAATACCTACCATGTTTTAGTTTCTACTAATTTTCAGGACATCAGTTTCTCAGTTCTACATTGGTTGGGGACAATTCAAATTAATTCAACAAAACCCAACTATACAGGTTTAATCAATCAAGTCATTATTTTCTCATCTAACACACAAAATTAAAGTAGGAACCATGGGCTCATTTCTTCTAGTTCTGCATTTCTATAACTTACCAGGAAGATAATGGTTATAGGCTAACAGCCCTCCAACCCCCCAAAAAAAACCTGCTACTCATGACAGTGACATTAGCATTAACTCTAACCCAGTATTTATTCCTGGTTTAAACAGTCAAATGTCTCCCCAGAATGGTTTCATATGATTTCTTATATGCCATTGTTTCTTGATGTGTCCCTGTGACCATTTTCTGATCAATGGAATGTAAGCAAAAGTGGTCTCTCTGGAGACCTTAAAGAGAGGAGGTGAATATTCTTTAATTTTTTTCTTTTCCACTGGCTGAAAGATAGACCTATCAGCTGTAAGGGTCTGTAAGAACTATCAGACCTAGGGTCTGATAGACCTATCAGCTGTAAGCCTTCCTACACCATGAGATGAACTTAGGGATGGGGCTTAGACATCTGTGGGATAATAATATTGAAGAAAGTGATTTTCTGATACCATGGACCTATATAATAACCTTGGAATTCCTGAATCTGAAAATTATATTTATTTCTTAAGATATCATTATTTTATTTTCTGTTACTCATTGACAGAAATAACTTTTAAATCAGAAAAGGTGGAAAGTTCCAGGGGCCACAAACCATAGAAGTATGTCACATAACCATTTCTCCCATTGAGCTCTAGAGGAATAAAAATTTATTTTTAAACCAGAGATCTTGATAACCTGAAGAAATCAAGAATCCAATAGTAAGGCAAGTAAACACTAAGTGGGCTAAGGCAAGTGACATTGTAGGAATCTATCAAATACTAATGGCAAATTTTAAAACTCATTTTGAATGGATAGAAGCAGTCATTTTCAAGTCAGACAAAATATGACGGTTCTATTCAATATTATATTGGAGATTATTGCAATGTAAAAAGAAAATAGCACAAATAGGAAATAAATAAACAGTTTGGAAAAGAAGACAATAAAATACTTATTTTAACATATGGAGAATGTAATAATGGTTAAAACAAAACTAATCAAAACTAATTAATCAGAGATTTCAACAAATGTGCTAGATATAAGAAAATTTTCAATAATCAATAATATTATATGTTGATGAAAAGTTTATAAACATTTATGAAAAAGTTATAAAAATACTGTCTATAAAGCATGCAAATGTAAATTTAATACATATGGTGCAGAAATCTTTGCATTAGTTTACAAACATTAATGGATATATAAGAAGATGAAAATATATAGTATGATCAGTTCTCATTATTGTGGTAATAATGGTCTATTAAGTCACCAATTACACTGAAGTAGTGAATATTGAACCATTACTCCTAGGATAAATTCAGGGTTGTTTCTGTGAGCATCTAGTCACATTTTTGTCAACAGATCCATGCACAACCTTGTTTTATGTGTTTCTACTTAAAGACACCTCATTTTAATATATGTTGTTGAATCATTAACATTGATATTAACTGCCAACAACACTATAACTTATGTCTGAATAAAACTTATTTAATACACATATATTTTCTGTAAAGCTAATCACAGCCTTCTTGCACTTAGGAACACTAGCCAGAACTTCAGCAGTAAGCTTGGGTATCATATAAAATAGCAAAATCATCAAAAACTACAATGCAAATATTTGAAAAATGTGACTCTAAAGATATGATGAAAAGTCTATTTACAATACAAGAGCTGAAAGGAAAAGGCTGAATGTTACCTTGCTTGTCCTCACTAGAAATATCTGCATTAGGTAACTCTAACTTTTCAGCACTTTTCTTATGTCTTTACATACCCACAGATGGTTGTGAGTATTGTTTTCAGATTTACAAAAGAAAACTTAGTGCTTAGATGGATTCATAAATACAGAATTCCTTAATAATGAGAACTGATTTTAAATAAATATAAAATACATAGTTGGGGAAATCAATGAAATAAATATGTCAAACTCTCCATATGTTCTGTAACTTTAATGCAATTCCAGTAATCATATGTTCTGGAGAGTCTGTTATGATGTCCATCAGTATTTGAATATGAGAAGAGAATTACCTGCAAGGAACCTTATTTATTATAAAGCTGCAGGGGATAGAGATAATGGAGACTGTCTGATCTTACTGACTATAAAACAAAGACTCCAACTTGAATCACTCTGTGATAAAGAAAATATAGAAACAAAAGAAATAGATTAAAATTTGAAACTGGTAACCATTTTGATGATGTTTTGTTTATTTGGAGACATGAGATAAAAGGTGGTACAGAAGCAACTATTTTCTCAATCTCATATTCTAGATTTTTTTTTCTTTAAGTTTTAGTGTTTAATTTTTATTTTACTTTATGTTGCTAGAAGGGTGAGCTTTTTAAAATGCTTGGGGAGTCTATAGATCCTGTGTTTGAGGTCAGTGGAAAAATTTGACAGAATCCATCATCTTTGACACAGAGTCCTGGATCTTCAGTGGAAGAACAAAATAATACCATGGCTATGTGTTTCATAATAATGGCAAATTAATCTGAAGCTGAGTCTTATTAGATGGAGGCTAGTACTTGGCAAATAAAAATGCTCTTGCCATCCATCTGGACAAGAACTGTTCTGTCTTAATTTAACATTGAATGTTAGGTGTTATGGCTATAAAACAGGATACTTTGATATAAATCAGTTCAGCATAAGCTATGCCTCAAACAGCAGGCTTTCTGATGGCTCTAGAAACATCTAGACACTATAGGCAGGACAGACAATCTCAGGAATTCAACATCCTGTCAGTGGGCCTTACTTTGGAATATATGCCCCCCAATGTAAAAGAGTTGAACTCATTTATAATTTCCCCAAACATGGCTATTCTACCCCTTTTATTTGAACCCCTAATTAGCACTATATTCATTAAATATATATTCCAGAGACTTCAATCTTCAGTCTGTTCATATGCCAGTTGCACCCTGAATCTTAGCAGACTTGAAACACCTACTGGACTTGCCCAGGACAACTAACAAAAGGATGATAATGGACAATACCCATTCCCCAAAATAGAGAGTATACACAACTGCAAGCAAGACAATTCCATTCATCTGCCCCATGTGATCTAAGACCCATCTCTATCAGAAAAAGACTGGAAATAACCATCCCCAAATCCTCAAGATTGAGGAATGAATAAACATAAGGGGGAATGCATCTATAGACTAAAGCACACTTGTTATTATTCTAGTAATGGAAGAACTTGTATCATTAGTATAAAGGCAGTGGCCACTAGAGGTTCTGAGGGGAGGGAGAGAGAAGAATAGGTGCAACATGTGGCATTTTTGGGATGTTGAAATTGTCTTGCATGACATTGCAATGATGGATACAGATCATTAAGATAAAATTGTGAAGCGTAAATTATAATGTAAACTATAGACCATCATTTGTAGTGATGCTTCAATATATGTTTATCAATTGTAACAATTGTACCACAATAATGAAATTTCTGTAAATGGGGGAAATTGGGAGTGGGGAAGAGGGTGGGGTATATGGGAATCCTCAATATGTTTGATGTAACATTTATTTAATCTAAATCTTCTGTATTTTTAACATTTTAACATATATTTTATTAGAGAAGTTGTGAACTTAGAAAACAATTATACATAATGTGCAGAATTCCCATACAACACCCCTCCACCAACACCTTAACTTGTTGTGGAATATTTGCTACAAATTATGAAAGAACATCATCAAACTATTACCAATAACTATGGTCTGTAGTGTACATTTGGTATATTTTCCCCATACCTCCCCTAGTATTAACACTATGTAGTAGCATTGTACATTTGTTACATTTCATGAGAGAACACTCTCATATTTATACTGTTAACCACAGTTCTTTTATGAAAAACTAATAAAAATTGAAAAAAAATATGTTGTTCATGTCTAATTTGCCAAATGAGCGAATTTACAAAAAACTAATTCTTCAAAAGGCAAATACTAAATTCATGAATTTATCAAAAACTTAGCTTTTAAAAACATTTAGCAAACTCTGCAAATATACTGGCCACTTTCCCCCAAATACGGCCATGATTCCTGGGGATCATTCTCCCTGACCCCGAGGAATTATTACCAAACTTTAATCAGCAATGAATTTGGAAAAAGATCTTAACCAAAATGGGGAAATATTGATTTAAAGAGTGTTTATGTCAAAAATACTCCACAGTGAGTCAGGAGGTCATTCCAGAGTTAAGCTTATGCAGAGTTAAGCTCAGACAAATTTCACTAACTGCCACAGTAAAAAAAACCCTCAAACAAGAGTGCTCCTGAGGGATCTAGGAACATATGGACAATAGAGTCAAAGCACATAATATTATGAAATCAACGTCCCTTTGGCAGACCCTATCTGGGAATATATGATACTCTATCTCCACAATGTAGCCTTGTTATACTAATTTATAATTCCCTTATCATAATTCTTCTCCTTTTAGTGGAACCTATAATTTTCAATGTACCTGTTAAGTATATTTCTCAGAGACTTAAATCTTTTGACTGTTCAAATGCTGGTTGAGCCCTGAATCCCAACTCCTACTCTCCAGTTCTTTGGACTGGCCCTAGACAACCAACAAAATGGTGATGATGGAGTGGTCCCATCCCCAAAAGCAAGGAGTGTTTGCAGCTGTGGAAAGGATAATTCTTTCCATCTGCCCAGGTCCTTTCTTGGTCTGGTGTGGTCAGATCTGACCTCATCCGAGGTCCCTCAGGATTGGGCAATGAAGTTATGGGGTGGTGGTGGTGGTAATGGACCAAAGTAAATTCATTGTTATCATGGATGTTATTTTGTGTTGACCAAAGAATATGTAACACTGATATAAAAATAGTGATTGCCAGGGGTTCAGAATGGAGGGGGGAATAAATGGGTAAAGGAGGACATATTTGGGTAGTGAGGGTTTTCTCTGTAATACTGTAATGATGGACACATGACATTACACATTTATCAAGGCCTTTGGAACTGTACAGCACAAAGTGTATATCTAAAAAAAAAAAAAACATTTTCTAAAGTCAAGTCAAAAAAGCTACTTTGCCAAATAAGTTCACAAAAGTTTTAATTAAAACATCTTGTTTTTATTATTTAACCTTAAAGTTTATAGCAAATTTTTTCACATGATGTGGTTTTACAGGCTTTCAAAGTTTATTGGATTAATATTTAAATATCAGATTTAGACTTTATTTTAGATTTTTTTTAGCTCTTCTTTGCTTCTTTGTTTTAGTTTTACTGAAGCAATTTTACCCAGATATCTGTTAGTCCAATGGATAGATTCTGTAAGTTGCATGAGAATTCTTTACTTGATTTTTACTTCAGACACTGAAAACTTTCTGTGAGTTATTTTTTTAATTTCAAAATAATCATTTAATTGAGTCAGTAAAAAATTGTGTTGATTATAAGAACACAAAAAATAGGCCCTTTGAGAATTTGCTTAAAATTACTGCAAAACTACCATTTCAATGATAAAAATCTTAGGCATGTGAGATACATAGCAGTGATAAGCAGAATAATGACCCTCCTAAAGATATCTGAGTCCTAATCACCAAATGTAGAGTTAGATAATATAGAAAGAGAGAATCATGGATTCAGATGAAGTGAATTTGCTAATCTGCTCATCTTAAATTAAGGAGATTATCCTGGATGATCTGGTGAACTTAATTTAATTACAATGTTCCTTCAAAATAGGAGAAAACAAGTGAGAAAAATTAGGAAGGTGGCAGCATGAGAAAGAGTTGGCTCAGTGTTCACTGATTTGATCAATTGAATGGAGACCATGAATCAAGAAATATAGGTGACTTCTAAAACTGGAATTAAAAAGAAAATGTATTCTTCTAAGTCTCCTAAAAGGAATTCAGGTTTGCTGACCTATTGAATGTAAGCCCAGAGAGACATGTAATGGATAAATAAGTGAAATATAAGCTAGATATATATACTCTGAATATATTTTCCCAGTATTTAAACATTTTAATAAAATTTTCTGTGTAATAATTTTAAAATTACATTTGTATTTTTTGTAGTCATATTTTATTTTTCTGCTTCTATTGTCAGATTGGAATGTAAAACTGTAGATTGAATTGATAATTTAAATAAAATTCTGGTGACTTCTATGTTTGTATTTTTTTTTAACATTGTGTTTTAGTTTCCTAGTCTGCTCAAACAAATACCATGAAATGGGTCAACATAACAATAGAAATTTATTAGTTTAAAGTTTTGAAGCTAAAAGGAAGACCAAAGCAAGGCATCATAAGGGAGATGTTTTCTCCCCCCAAACTGTGGAGGCCTGGGACTGGATTCCAACAATCCTTCTTCCTTAGTTTGTCACATGGCAAAACACATGACAGTGTCTCCTGGTCTTTACCTTCTTTTCCAGGTTCTCCTGATATTCAGTTTCTGGATGCTCCATTTATGGCTTTCTCCCTTTCTGTCTGAATTTCATTTTACTTATAATTGACTCTAATTACAGGAATAAGGCACACATTAATTGAGGTGGATAACACCTTAACTTAACTAACCTCATCAAAGATTTACCTTTAAGAACATGTTCCTCTTGGGTAGCTCCACATTTAAGCAACCACAGTCTACTGACTGGACCCCAAAAAGACCTAATTTTTCTGCATGCAAAATACATTCATTCCATGAAAACATCTCAAAAGACTTAGGTCATTTTAGAAATGATGTGAAGTATAAAGTCTCATCACAATGGGTCATAGGTGTGGTCTGTTCTGGGGTACAATTCCCATTGGTCAGTGGACCTGTGAAACCTAGAGAACAAGTTAAGTGCTTCTAATATACCAAGGAGGGACAAGCATAGGATAATCATTTCTATTCTCATAGGAAAAAATTGGAAGGAAAAAAGAGGTCACAGCTCTCAAACTATCCCAAATTCTCATTACACTTCAAGGTCTGAGAGATATATATATATATATATACATTTTTTTTTTCTGTAGGCCAAGCTCCATCCCATTCAAGTGCTTACACATTTCTATCCTTTAACTCTGGAGCAAAGACTCCACCCTCTTCAAGCACTATAATGGCAGCATTTTACCTGAACAACAGGGCCAAACACCATTGTCTACAAGCACTGTGCCAAACAAAATTTTTCAACACATGTGAGTGGACCCACTCACGTGATCTTAGGATATCTCTTCAGTTCAGACAATGCATTGCATGAGTCTGCCATTGAAGTCATTCTTCCTTCAATTTGCCCCTCTTCTGTCCCTTTTAGTTCAGGATGTCAGTGTGTCAGTTAATGTAAATTATGCAAAAATGTGTTGTCTTTGTGTGTAGTTCACAGGGATCCAAACCACAATACAACAGAATTTTCCATAGATGTTTCCTATAAAACTCCACTTCCAATCTTCATTTCACCTGAAATGGCTGACTTTACTTGAACAAGCACAGAAATTAGGTCTAATAGTAAATCATGACCTCCAAATCTGAAAGCCAAGTGAATCCAGAGACTCACCTGTAATAGAAGCTACTGTAGCCATAAACTGGTAAAATAACTTATATAGCAATTTTGACAAATTGCTGGAGACCAAGAATAGACAAGCATGAGAATCAGAATCCCCTGAGGGCCACAATCTTAAGGGGTTCTTGCACTTTCATAGATATTACCTTCAAATACTGCCAGTTTCTCACAGTGAAGATGAATAAGTATCCCCCTTGTAGCTCTGGCAGGGAAAGAAGAAAAATTAACCATTACAAATTATGTACTGAGTTTTCTCCACTGCAAAGTAATAGAATAGGGAAAAGACTACCAGAGTCTTAACCTGTCTGTGGAAAAGACATTTATAAAACTCTCATCCTTCTTGACATTGCTGTCTCCCCTAATGTGGGTTAAGAAACATTTATGAAGATCACAGTTCAGGAGATCCACTGAAAGTCTGAGAATTAATCACTGGATTATAGAATCCTCCTCTTCCCCAGTCCTAATCACCACACAAACTCTGCTCTTATATAAAAACATGGATTACAGCTAAAAGAGCTGCAAGTCACAGACTCTGAGGAGGAATTCCTTGGGGAGCCAAAAGACAAAGGAGACACAAATAAGGAATTTAGAGGATGTTGAACCCTCTATCACCTAGAGTAAACATTAAAAATATCCAAATTCCTAGAAAGATTAATATACAATATGAAACTAAAGGCCTTTTAATCTCACTGTATTAATCAGTGTTCTCTAGATAATAGAAACAACAGGATACATGTATGTATACAATTTATTATATATAAATGTATAAGTATGTAATTTATAATTTATTTTAAGAAATTTGGTTCACCTAATTGTGGAGGCTATCACATCTGAAATGTATAGGGCAGACTGGCAGGCAAGAAATTCCTTGAGTTTGAGTAATATAGGGAAATCTAGAAGGATGGAAATTCTAGGAGGATATGATGTTGAAGTCTGAAGTCCCAAAACCATAAGGAGGGGAGTAGCCTGAAAAGTCAAAAACCAATAAACAGTGTAGTCCTGAGACAGAAATTCTCCTCTTTATAGGAAGCCTCAGTTATTAGCTCATGAATCCTCAAATGATTAGATGAGGATCATCTACCTAGTGAATGACAACTGACTATAGATGTTAATCACATATACAACAAAAATTCACAGAAACATTTAGCTCAATTTTGATTAAACAACTGGATAAAATAATCTAATCAAATTGATATATACATTTAATCATTACACTCTGTTCAATTACCCAATGTATCACATCTAGCTTTCAGTAATAAATTAGACATTCCAAAGCATGAGAATATACACACTCAGAAAGTACAAAATAAGAAACAGAAGCAGTCAAATATGACACAGATTTTTTTTTTAATTATCAGAAAGGAACTTTAAAATAACTTTCAGTAGACAACATGCAGGAACAGAAGTGTAATGAAAGCAGAAAGATGAACAATTAAGAAAGAATCAAAAGGAAATACTGGATACCAAACATTGTAACAAACTAAAAATATCTTTGATGGGTTTATAAGCAAGTTGAACATGGAAGGGAAAACAATCAATGAGTTTAGGATATAGCAATAGAAGCCTCCCAAACTAAATATAAAGAGAAACGTGGATGAAATATAAATAGGTCATTCAGGAACTGTGAGACAATTTCAAAATGTATAGTATAGCATAATTGGAACAACAGATGTAAAGAAAGAAGAGAACAAAGGAAATGCCTGAAGTCATAGTGGTCAAATATTTCTAAAGTTAATGGCAGATACTGCCTCATAAATCCAGAAAGCACAGATAACCTTAAGTAAGATAAATATTTTTAAAAGTTCATAGGTAAGTATATCATATTCAATAATGGCAGAAAATGAAAATATCTTGAAAGAAGCTAGAGGGAGGAAATTTGCTTACTTTTACAGAAATAAAGGTCAGAATTACAGATCACTTCTTTTCAGAATTCCAACAAGAAAGTTGATGGTAGGAGTGAAAGAAAGTATTGCAGGGAAACACAAAGAAAACAAGCAAGTTACAATTCTATACACACTGAAATTATCCTTCAAAAGTGAAAGAGAAATAAAAACTTTCTTAGATGAACATAAAGTGAGGCAACATCACCAGCAGATATGTCATGTGAGAAATTTTAAAGGAAGTTATTCAGAGAGGAGGAAAATTTTATAGGTCAGAAATTTGGATCTAAGTAAAGAAAGGAATAACAGAAGAGTAGGAATAAATGAAGGTAAAATTAAATCCTTTATTTTTCTTGTTCATAATTTGTATGAAACTTAACTATGCTTAAAGTAATAGCAAAAATCTTGTATTACAATTGTATCATATGGATAAGTGAAATGAATGCCAGCAATGTCCTAAGTGATGGAGACACGAATTAAGAATACTTTGTTATAAGATACCTACTTTATTCAAGAAGTGATATATTGTTATTTGAAAGTTAACATAGATTTGTTTAAAAATATATACTACAAACTGTACAGAAACCTGTAAAAATAATTTAAAAGAAGCATAATTGAAAGGATAAACATAGAGTTGACCTGAAAAGCACTAATAATCTATTTGATTGGAATACTTCATCTGACAATAGCAAGATAGACATTCTCCTCAATCTTGCATGGAATATTCACAAAGGTAAGTCATTTTGTGGGCTTTGAGATTACTCATTTGAAGAATAGAAATCATATAAACTATGTTCTAAAACCACAATGGAATTAAACTAAGAATGAATAATAGAAAAATAACTGTAAAATCCCTAAGTATTTGGCCATTGCATAGGTCCAGCTGGAAGAAACATATAACTCAAGACTATAGTGGATTCCTAGAGAATACAATAAATGGGATTGCAGGTGCATTCATATATACAAATAGTGTATATCATCTCCATGCTTGTCTCACCTTTTTTACTGGCAACACTGGGCTATTATAGGTAGAGATGTTGGAGCAGAGGACACCTGAAGATAGATGGCCTTTTATGACTTTAGTAATGTCCTTTTCTCCACCAGGCAGGCAGCATTACTGCTATTGGAAAATGTAAAAAGGAGATGCCAGCACTGGGGTGCCAGTGCCAGAATTCACTGGGATGGGGATCATAAATCTTCATCCATAGCTAAGATGTGCAGTGGTGCAGAATACCAGTCCTTATAATTCATTCCCTGTTGGGAAGCTGTATTAGTCAGATCAAGGGGTGCTGATGCCAAAAAAAAAACAGAAATCATTTGGTTTTTATAAAGGGTATTTATTTGAGATAGAAGCTTACAGTTACCAGGCCATGAAACAAAAGTTACTTGCTTCACCAATGTCTGTTGCCACGTGTTGGAGCAAGATGTCTTCAGATGTCTGTAAGGGTTCAGACTTCCTCAGTTCCTCTCTTCCCAGGGCACATTTCTCTCTTGGCTTAGCTGCTCTGCTCTTTCCACAAAGCCAGCTGTAAACTGTCAGATGAATGGCTGTCTCTCTTCCTGGGGCCTCTGCCATGTCTAACAGAGCATTCTTGCCTTCCTCATGCATCTGCTTCTCTGTGTGTATACTTCCCAGAGTTCCAATATCAAAACTCCAACCTTCTCTTCTACCATGTCATTTTCTCCATGAGACCCTGACCACCAAGGGGGTGGGAAATCAATGTCTTACTGATATGGCCCATTCAAGGCCTTAATCATTATTTAATCAAGTAAAAGTGAAACCTCTGAATCCAATCCAATTTAATATGTACAGGGGAGCAGATCAGTTTACAAATATAATCCAATATCTATTTTTGGAATTCATAAATAATGCCAAACTGCTACAGAGGCCCAATGACAGGGATGTCCAAAGGGCCAAAAGGACCAACCACAGGGTAATGGTAAATTCCTGGCCCCATACCTGTGTGGAGTTCATGAAGCCTCACAATGCTATTCATCTCTTTCTTCCCTCTGCATCTCTGAGAATGATAGTGACCTAGGTGTTGATAACTAAAAGTGCCATAAAGGTTGTTCACTACCCACAAATTGTGCATGCACTAGGGCATAAAGTCCTGGGGGAGGCAGTAGTGGGGGCCAAGGCCCTAAGCCATTTTCAATCTAGCCACATTTGGGTAAAAGGTCTTATCTGGGAATCAGATTCCTGAGCTGGGGCAAAAGGCAGAGGCAATAGCTCATTAGTATCCTTATTCTTTTCAACTTCCCATATCTTGGGGATTGTGGGAGGAGGATTGGGCAGGAGAATATTGTCCATATCAAGTCTGGGGTCTTCCTTCTAGTTTATATATTTTTTCAAAAATTTCCCTTCGGAATCCTTACTGTGCTGTCCTTTGGAACCCTTTGCTTTAGTACCACAAGAACAGAGCAGTGAGTTGGAGTCCATTAGAGGAAGGGGTGGCTGCTGATCAATCTTGTAAGTCTCAGGATTTTCTGAGTTAAAAGAGGAATCCCTGGGGTGAGGAGAGCTAGTGTGACACTTAATTCAGGAAGCCTGTTTTGGATAACTTCATCAGTGTCTCCCACTACAAAATGGGAGCTGGTAAGGGGCTAAATCCCTTCAGTGGGGATGGAATATCTATGTGCCAACACACTGTTATTATAGTGTGACAATGGCTTTCTCCTCATTATTCCAAGGTGTGTTTGGAATTTGAGAGTGGTCACCCAGATTTGGCCACAGGATCCAGCCAATCAGAAGCTATGGCTGCAGAGTGGGAGGGTCTATACTGTCATTGCCTCCATACCCAAACCCCTAACTCCTCCCTTAACTCCTTTGGAGGAAAAGGTTGGACTTAAAGCACTCAAGACTCTGCCATTGAGCCTGGATGGTCAGGGTGGTATCACTGCCCTCATAACAAAGTTGGGGAATCCAAGAAAAGAGATGCTTTCCAGGTTCCAGACCAAACCTGCCATATCACATAACTCCCTCTCTGTTAAATCTCATACTTTTTTTGTCATGTCCAGGTCCCCATCTTTATTTCTAGCAGTCTGCTGAATAATGACCAGTCTCACACTAACCTCAAGCTCAGTCTGGCTTGTCTGAGTGTAAGTATGACTGGTTCCAGAAGAAACCATAAGCCAGATGTTGGAAGCCCCAAAATCATTGATATCAACAAGGAACCAGGTAGCCAATTTCCTGGCATTCAAGGGCATCTTCAAATTCCCTTTTATCAAAACACTTTCCCCAAAGGACAGAGACAAGAAACCCTAGGTCCCCCAGTTGCAAGAAGGTATCTCTATGGAGATTAGTAGTGTGGGGGCAATCCTTCAATTTAGAGCCATGTGCTCCAGGTTGCACAAGGTGCTCCTGTACTAAAGGAATACAGGAATACTAAAGGAAAAGCTGTGAAAAGAACCACCAATGTCAAAACACTTCATACTTCCCCATGTTCCCCACTACCTGTGTCAATATCTGTAAGAACACAAGCTCAGGTATAACAGAAACCTTCAACAAATGACTACTTTATTACTTCCACAGCAGAAAGTGTCTACAACAGCAAGGGAAGAGATCACATCATGGCCTGTTCCCCAGGGAAATCAGCTGCTTGGGTCAGGGTCAGTGAGCAGTGGTGTCAATTGAGAAATTATAGGCTGAGCTGCAATGTTACCAGATTTTTTCTATGTTCTTGTCTGTGCTACAGAAATGAATTTCAAGAGCACATCACATTGCAATGACAGATATAGGCCATTTTATATCATCACATAACATGCAGAACTATGTGGCAGAGAGGGTAGACTACAATGTGTACTGTGGTCCAGGCTTAGTGACAAAGCCCCAGGATACATTTATCAATTGCAATGAATGTGTCACACTAATGAAGGATGTTTATGTGGGAGGGTATGGGTGGTGTGGGGAGTGGTGCATATGGGAATCCCTATATTTTCTGTGTAACATTTATGTAATCTAAGTATCTTTTTAAAAATAAAAAAATTATTATTAAAAAAAACTAGCATGTCATGTTGATTAGGCCAGTAATTTATTAAAGTAGGGAGGTGTTGCACTTGGGCAGTTTGATGTAATTATGAATTCCAAAAATATAATTGGATCATGCTTGTGAACTGATCTGTTAATCTGGGC
>JAQZBX010024447.1:0-29767 GCA_029593785.1 Cabassous unicinctus
TTGCTTCTTTTTTCTTTAACAAAAAAAATGTTATTAATACATATTAATAAAGATAAATCTATCCAAACTGTACACTAAATGGTATTCATTGTAATCACATATCTGTGCATTCATCACTTCAATCATTCTTAAAGCACTTTCATTATTCCAATAATAATCATAATAAACAAAAAGAAACAAACAAAACTCAACATCTCTCAATCTCTCTATGCTTTTCCTGCCGTACATAGCTGCTATTCTGTTTCCTTCTTTCTAGTATATTTGTATTTATATTTTGTAAAAGAGTCATATATGCAATATCACCCATATTCATGTTTTGCATGACATTTTACTATCTTATACAATCCCATATTACAGTTTTTAGCCTTCCTTCTAGTAATATACATGATCTTAAATTTTCCTATTCAACCACTGTCATACCCATACAATAACACTGCTAGTTACAAACACCATGATATGCTTTCACCATTTCTATTCATTTCCAAAGGTTTACAAACAACCTTTTTTACCAATTTTGTACAGATTAACCCTCAGCTTTCCATTCCTTTCCCTCATTCTATTTTCTGGTGACCTATATTCTAATTATTAACTCCATGAGCTGTTACAAAACATATTTAGTTTATAATAGCACAATCATATAGTAGTTGTCTTTTGTGTTGGGCTTGTTTCACTCAACATAATGTCCTCAAAGTTCATCCTTATTGTCATATACTTCACGAATTCATTTCTTCTTACCACTGCATAATAATCCATTGTGTGTATACTCCACAATTTGTTTATCCATTCATCAGTTGTTGGACACCTGGGTTGTTTCCAACTTTTCACGAGAGTGAAATCTCTCCAGATCCTCTCAACCTTTACAGTTTTCTGACTTTTTAATAGTGGCCAGTCTAATAGATGTGAAATTATATCTCATTGAAGTTTTGATTTGCATTTCCCTAATCACTAGTGATGTTGAACATTTTTCATGTGTTTTCTCACCATTTGTATCTCTTCTTTGGACAATTGTTTCGTCAAGTCTTTTGCCCATTTTTTAATTGGATAGTTTCTCTTTTAATTGTTGAGTTGTATGGTTTTTTGTATATCATGGATATTTTACCCTTTTTGGATATGTGATTGCCAAATATTTTCTCCCATTGAATTGACTGCCTTTTCACCCTTTTGATAATGTCCTTTGAGGTGCAAAAGTGTTGAATTTTAAGTAGGTCCCATTCATCTATTTTTTTTCTTTTGTTGAGCATGCTTTGGGTGTAAGGTTTAAGAAACTACCACCTACAAGATCTTGAAGATGTTTTCCTACATTTTCTTATCTGGGAGTTTTATGGATGTAGCATTTATATTTAGGTCCTTGATCCATTTGAGCTAATTTTTGTGTAAAATGAGAGACAAAGGTCTTCTGTCTTTCTTTTGGATATGGATATCCAGTTCTCCCAGCACCATTTGTTGAACAGACTGCTCTGGTCTAGCTGGTAGGGCTTGACCATCTTGTCAAACCTCACTTGACTGTAGATGTGAGGGTCTATTTCTGAGTTCTTGAATCAGTTCCATTCGTAAATGTGTCTGTCTTTATGCTAGTATCATGCTGTTTTTACCCCTGTAGCAAAGTAATATTCTTTAAAGTCTGGAAGTGAGAGTTTTCAATTTTGTTCTTCTTTTTAAAGATCTTTTGGCTATTTTGGGCCCCTTATCTTCTAAATAAATTTGAAAATTGGTTTTGCCACTCCTGTGAAAACTTGTTGAGGGTTTTATTGGAATTGTGTTGCATCTAATAAATCAGTGTGTCTCCCTTAATTCTCCATTAATGTCTATTTTCTTATTTATTTTTATTTTTAGTATTGTACTACTTTGAGTTTCTTCTCATTTCTTTCTTTTCATATATATTTCAGATATATTTTTTGCAGTTACTTTTGGGCTTAAATGCATCATTCTTAATCTATAATAATCTTGTTTGATTTGATACCAACTTAACTTCAATAACATATAAAAACATTGTTTCTAAACCCCATCACCACCCCACTTTTTTGTTGTATCTATTACAAAATTTTACACATTATTATTTTTACACATTATTCATTCTAAACCATAGTGTTGGCATTATATTTTATGCATGAATCTTTTAGAACCTGTACAAATGAAGAGTAGAGTTACCTACAAAAAACACAATACAATAATACTGGTGTTATAATTACCCATGTTTACCTTTCCAGAAATATTTATTCTTTTATGCTGCTTCAGTCCATGATGTACAATCCTTTTCTTTCAGTTAAAAGAACTTCTTGTGGCATTGCTTACAGGGCAAGTATAGTGGTGATTATTCATCTCAGTTTTTGTTTATCTAGGAATGTATTAAATCTTTACATCATTTTTAAGATTGTCTTGCCAGATATAATTCACTGTTGAATTTTTTTTCAGCACTTAAATTTTTCATCAGACTGCATTCTTGCCTCCATGGTTTCTCATGAGAAATCAGCACTCAATTTTATAGGGGTTGCCTTTAAAATGCACCACAGGATGCACATAAGTTTACTCTGCTCTCTCCAAAACAGACAGGGACCCATAATAAGATTCCATGTGGTTTCCACACTGTGCCAGGGAGGAGTGGGGACAAGTCCAGGTTTTTTTTTTGTTGTTGTTGTTGTTGTTGTTGTTTTTTGCTTTTTGAAATTTTTATTGAAGTAAAATGCACAAAACATGTAATTATCCATTTTACAGTATAGAGAATCCAGTGTCATTTAGTACATTCACAATGTTGTACAATAATTAATTCTATCTAACTCCAAAATATTTTCATTATACCAAAAGGTAACCCTGTACCATCAAGGTTTCAGTCCCAATCCCTTCCCCAGACCCTGACAACCACTAATGAGCTTCATTTTACCCGTGAATTACCTCTTTGGCTCATTTAATATAAATGGAAATATACAATATGTGACCTTTTGTGTCAGGTTTCTTTCACCTAGTATAACATTTTCAAGTACATCCCAAACATATCATGTATTTGTACTACATGGGTTTTTATGGTTTTTTAATATCCCATTGTGTGAATATGCCACATTTGGTTTAGACAATTTATACATTGGCAGACAGTGGGGTTGTTCCCACCTTTGGGCTGCTGTGA
The DNA here is from genome assembly GCA_029593785.1 of Cabassous unicinctus. Taxonomy (NCBI): domain Eukaryota; kingdom Metazoa; phylum Chordata; class Mammalia; order Cingulata; family Chlamyphoridae; genus Cabassous; species Cabassous unicinctus. The sequence continues at coordinate 3,119 of JAQZBX010024447.1, forward strand.
ATACTGCTGACATGAACATTCATGAACAAAAATTTGTTTAAATAAGTTTTTAATTCATTGAGGCATTTACCTAGGAGTGGAATTTCTGGGTCACATGGTAATACTAAATTTAACTTTTGAGGAATCATTTAAATGTTTACCACAGTGGCTAATCCTTTTACTTTTCCACCTGCAACACATGAGGGTTCAAGTTTCTCCACATCATCCCCAGCACTTCTTTTCCTTTTTTAAAAAAAAAATCTGTCTTAGAAGCATATTGTTCTGTTTTTTTGTGGCAATATATAATAAGATACATTTTAATTTGTTGATATCCACTGAAGTGTTTAGTGTGTGCTGCTAGGTGAATTAGTTTGTTTTTTCTTTATTAGAGTAGTTGTGAATTTACAGAATGATCATGAATAAAATGCAGTATTCCCATACACTACCCCATCACCAACACCTTGCATTGGTGTGGAAATTTTTTACAATTAATGATAGCACATTTTAAATAATTCTACTATTGTTATTTTCAACAGCTTTATTGACATAAAATTCACATATCATAAATCTACCTGTTTAAAGTGCACAATTCAATGATTTTCAGTATATTCACACATACCTTCAACCATCACCACAGTCTATTTTAGTACATTTTCTTCATCTCATGCAGAAATGCTAGATGCAATTAACATGTATTAGCTTGGCTGAAATAAAAATCACTGACAACACCAAATACTGGTGCAGACGTTGAGAAACAGGAACTCTCATCTACTGCTGGTGAGAAAGCAAAATATTATAAGCATTTTGGAAAACAGTTGGGCAGTTTCTTCTAATGCTAAACATGGGTTTGCCATACTATCCAGCAATGTTGCTCCTAGGTATTTACACAAATGAGTTAAAAGCTAATTTCAATGCATTAGCCTGCACATTAATGTTTATAGCAACATTGTTAGTAATTGCCAAAAATTGGAACCAAAAACAATGTCGTTCAATAGTTGAAAGCATAATCAAGTGGTGGTACATTCATATAATTGAGCATTATTCAGTAATACAAATAAATGTGTTATCTAGGCACAAGAAGACATGGAGGACTAAAATGCATATTGCTAAGTGAAATTAATCAGTGAATAGGCTAACATAGTGTATGATTGCAACCATACGACATTCTGAAAAAGGCAAAACTATGGAGAAAGTAAAAATATCAGTGGTTGCCAGGGTATATGCATGAGGATTAATAGATGGAGCAGATGTTAGGCAGCAAAACTATTCAGTAATGTACTATATGGTGGAAACATTACATTATGCATTTGTCAAAAGTCATAAAACTGTACAACACAAAGAATGAATCTATGCACTTAATGTAATCTATGGACTTTAGTTAATACAATGCTTCCATATTGGTTCTTCTTTTAGTGCAAGAAGCTAATAATAGTGTAACTGGATGTGGGAGGAGAGTGGATATATGGGAATTCTCTGTACATTTTGCTCAATTTTTTCTCTACACCTAAAACTGCTATAAAATAAAAAACCTATTAATTGAAAATAAACTCCATACCCTTACCCTTTTACCATCTACTCACTCATAAACAACCAGTCCTAAACAACCACAATCTACTTTCTTATGCCTGTAGATTTCCCTTTTCTGAATGTATATATGAATGGACTCATGTTAGATTTAGTCTTATGTGACTGGATTCTTCCACTTATAATATTTTCAATGTCCATCCATGTTGAAGCATCCATCAGTATGTCATTCCTTTTCATGGGCTGATAAATATTACAGTGTATGGCTATATCACATTTTGTTTATCCATTCATCAGTTGGTGGGCATTTGGTTTGTTATCACTTTTGGCTTTTGGAATGACACTGCTACACAGATTTATGTGAAAATTTTTTTGGATGTACATGTGTTTTCATTACTCTGGGCATATACCTAAAAATGGATTTGCAAGGTCACCAGATAACCCTATTTTTTTGTCATGAGTGGAAATTTCTGACTGTTTACAAAAGCAGCTGCCACATTTTACATTCCACTCAAGAATGTGAGGACATTCTGATTTCAACATGTCCATGCCAACACTTGTAATAATATGACTTTTTCATTCCAGCCATCCGACTGGCTAAGTGGAATCTCACTGTGGATTTATTTGCATTTTCCTGATGATTCTTAAGGTTGAACATCTTTTCATATGCTTATTGGTCATTTGTATATTTTCTTTGGAAAATATTAATTAAGGTCATTTGCTCATTTTTAATTGGGTTGTTTTTCTTTGTTTATTATAGATATATGTGTTTTTATATACTGATGATTCAAGTCTCTTATCAGATATAAGATATTGTCATTATGATGGTTGCTGCTACAGTCTCTTGATACATCCCTTGAAGCACAAAGGTTTTACTTTTGATGAAAACCACATTATTTTTTCATTTGTGGCTGGTATCATATCTAAGTATCTTATAACAAATGTAAGATCATGAAGATAAACAACTATGTTTTCACCTAATAATTTTATAATTTAAGCTCTTTCATTTAAGTCTTTGATCCAACCTGTGTTAATTTTTCTATATGGTGAAGGATAGGGGACTAAGTTTATTCTTTTCTATGTGGATATCGTGCTATCCAGCATCATCTTTTTAAAAACTCTTTCCTTTGAATGGTACTGGTAATCTTGTGAAAATCATGTTCCCATAGATGTACAGTTTTATTTCTGGACTTTCAATTCTTTTCCATTCATCTCTAAGCCTATTATTTTTGTTTTTGGAAGATGCTTAGATTACATAAATGTTACCCAAAAATTACAGGAATTCCCATGTTCCCCACCTCCCACACTTCCCATAACATCCCAAATAAACATCTTTCATTAGTGTGGCACATTACCTGCAGTGGATATACACATCCTGGGGCTTTGCCACTAAGCATGGACCATAGTTCACATTGTAGACCACACTCTCTCCCACACAGTTCTGCAAATAATATGCTGATGTAAAATGGCCTATATCTGTCATAGTAATGTCACTCAGGATAATTCCCAATTCCCAAAAAAGCCCCCTGTATTACAACTGCTTTTCCCTTCCCTTCCCCAAAAGCGTCAAGTGGCCACTGGCTCCACATCAATGTTGTAATTTCTTCCATTGCTTGAATCACAATATGTCTACAACAGAATACCATTAAGTCCACTCTAGTCCATAGCTCTTTCCCCAATCCTGAGGAGTTTGGGTTGGTGATGTCCACTCCACCTCCAAGTGAGAGGTGGCTATATCCCATGGATATAATGGGTGGGATTATCCTGCCTGAAGCTGCAGGCTCTCTCCATTCCCTGGGATGGCTGTTGTCCATCATCGTCTCCTCACCAGGTGACTTGGGTGAGTCCATTGAGCTGTAGAGTAAGAGTTGCAGGTCCACTGAGATTCCAGGCACAGCTGGCACATGGGCATGCCAGAGGCTCCAGTCTCTGGAAGCATACCTACAAACTCCAGCATCCTATATAGGTTTGAATAGAAGGGACTGATGGACCATGTGCAGGGAGGACTTATTTGAGTCTGACTCTGTCACTCTCAGGAGCACAGATTCCAAAGTAGAGCCCACTGATAAGGCATCAATCTCTGGAGCTATCCCCCCTTATATAGGACCTGGGGTGGGTGCATTCAGGATGGGGTGCATCTGGAGTAGGCTTCTGGGGAGTGTGTGAGTGTTCATCATGTCATAATGTGTTGTGTTGGGGAGTGGAGACCCACACGTTAGGTGGGAAGGAGATGGACCCCCATCTTTGGGATGACCGATTCACCCTGAAACAGACAGGTGGGTGTCTTTTAGGAGCAAGGGTAGATCCTAATATTGGAGGAAGTCCAGGTTTTGATACTAGTTTTAAGTTACATTTTATTGGTTCAGCTCTCACCCAGTTAATACAATCATTTAACTGTTTTCTAGAGTTTTGAGTAAGATGTTTTTGCCCTTTTAGTAGTTTGTCAAAGACTCTGTGGGGGAGCAGAACCTGAAGTGTCTTATGTTGACATCCTTGTTGCCTAGAAGTAATGGTAATAATATTAATAGCACTAAAATAATTTAAGGATGAAAATTTTATCCCCTGGAGAAAACACTAGCAATATAATGCAATGAAGTATGGTTAAAAAATATCCAAAAGAGAGAAAAAATTTTATATTAAATATTATATTAACCCTAAAGATTACAGGAGAGATGAATCAGAATTTCAAAACTATATGTCATAATATGAAAATAGCACATAAATAATGACTTAAATCCAAGTGGACTAAACACTCCAATTAAAAGATCTACTAACTAATTTTATTAAAAAGTGTTGTATGTGATGTATGTGATGTATGTAAGAAATAGGAGAACAGTAAAAAATGTAAAAATGTATATTTGTCAATAGCATATAAATACAATTGTGCAATGTAGTACTATTAGAAAAAAAAGACATGCTTGTTCCAGAGATATGAAGGAGAGTATAAAATAACAATGGAGCCAATTTTTCAGAAAATTGTAAAATTCCTTAACAAATCTTTCAAAAATGTAAAGGAAAATTGACAGAACTAAATGAAGGAATAGAATTTTAAAAAATGACATTTAATAATTGTCAGGGATTAAGTTCTAATTTTGTTGAAATTCAGGACAAAGGAGTCATGTTTCGTTTCTGTTTCTTACTCCTGATCTTCTGCCAAAAGTTTTTTACTATTAGAGATGACATATTGTAATCCTAATGCCAAACAAAAGAGGGTTCTTTCTTCCTAATGCACTCTAAAGACCAATTCCTGAGGTACTGGGGTTTCAAAGAGAGAAGAGTTTATTTGTTTGCACATACAAAGGAGTACAGTGGCTTAATGGCCCAAAATTCCCTCCAGTAACTGTATTAATTTTGATATTTATAACCTTGGGATGCAATTGAATAATTGTTGTGGATTTGGCACAGATTTCCTCATTAATAAACATTAAGTGGTTGAACAGGATGGGATCTGTACCAAACTGGAGATGGTCAGAAGGACCTGGGAAAGGATTATAGAGAACAAAGGTTAGTTACAAGGTTTCTTCCTATGGATATTAAACAGAGGAGAATGAAATGGTTACCATTACAACAGTAAGCTTAAACAAGGGTGAGGCTAAATCTAGAGTAACCATAAACAGGTGTGAGACCTGTTTAGAATGCCCGTCAAAATAGCAAGTCAAAGCCAAGCCAATTTTAGTAATTTCACAGATTGACCTTTGGCTATTTAAAAATATAAAGGTATCTAAATAACGATTTTGTAAACACAATTACTTATTAATTCTTAGCCCTTGGTTACCAACCCACCCATAAAGATTCAGAAAAAAAGATTAGTCAGAAAAAGTTTTGTAAATTATTCTTTCTTTGCATATTAATTATATAATTTGAAAGTACACTAATGACTATAAAAATGTATTTCAATGCTTGGAAGAAAAACTCACTCCTGAAAATTGTGCAAGGAGTAAGCAGACCCTAATGAGGTGGCATTCATATAGATAATCTCCATTAATCTCTTCTGTTTTAAACCTCAAGATCACATATTTTGAAATAAATTAATGCTTCTTTTAATATCCAAAGGAGTTTTTTCAGTGTCACTGAATTTTTGATAAATTGAAGAATTGTATTTTCAAATGTTCATTAATTATATAATATATTATTTTGAAATACGTTGATCCCTACCATCAAATTCTCTCTGAAATTCTACAGTGTAAACAATTTTTACTAGTATGAGTTGCTTCTAAAGAAAATTCAAGAAAATAGATGTGTTTATTGTTAATTAATGAAACAAAAACAAGAATGTATTTCACACATGACTCATCTATCCCTTCTATTTAAAAGTATACTTGGTACTGGAATTTGTAGGTGTACATCCAGAGACTCGAGTCTTTGGGCTATCCATGTGCCAGCTGGGACCTGAGCCTCAGTGGAGTTGCAACATCTACTCTACAGCTCATTGTACTCACTCAGGACAACTAACAAGGAAATGATGATGGACAGTGACCATCCCAAGGAACAGAGTCTGCAACTGCAAGCAAGATAGTCCTATTCATCTTCCCAGTGGGATATAAGCCCACTCTCAACTAGAGGTGGAGTGGACATCATCATCCCAGAATCCTCAGGATTTGGGAAAGAACTGTGGACTAGAGTGGACTTACTGGTATTCTACTATAGACATATTGTGATTCTAGCAATGGAAGAAATTACAACATTGATGTGGAGCCAGTGGCCACTGGAGGCTCTGGGGGGCAGGGAGAGGGAAAAACAGTTGTAATACAGGGGATTTTTTGAGACTTGGGAATAGTCCTGAATGACACTGCAACGACAGATATAGGCCATTTTATACCATTACATAACATGCCGAACTGTGTGGGAGACAGTGCAGTCTGCAATTGAACTATGGTCCATACTTAATGGCAAAGCCCCAGGATACATTTATCAATTGCAATGAATGTGCCACACTATGAAGGATGTTTATGAGGGAGGAAATGGGAAGTGGGGAGTGGGGCATATGGGAATCCCAATAGTTTTTGTGTAACCTTTATGTAATCTTTTAAAAAATTAAAGAATATATATTATTTTTTTTAAAAGACTGTATTTCACTTAGGTTTATAGAGAGAAAGTAAGCTTTTGGCCATGAAATTAATTATGAAATATTAACTCATCTAAGCACTAATTTTTACTTTCTTCTCTCATGTTTCTTTTATATAATAAAAGCCAATTCACTAAAAGTTTGAAACAAGTTGCACAAACATTGTTGTGTCTGAATAAAACAATGTATCTGTTATGAAGATGAATGCGGTAACATTCTCTAATCTGAATGGAAACTTCACCATGTTTTCCTTGTGATGCTTCAAAATTGCCCATTCATCAGTTGGTGCATACTCATAGAAAAAAAGTTTCTATGCTGCCTCAGCCAATGTAAAATACATTAACCTATGGGTTTAACAAAAGTCTAATGTAATTTCAGTCAAGGTGCATTATAAGCATTTAATAATAAAAGCAAGATTTTTCTGAAAATAGTGTGATAATTACTCATAAGTATACATATAAATAAATGTATGCACTAAAGAAAATAATTGGAAGAAAATACACCTAAAGATTGACATTTATGAATGATTTACATTTTCCTCGTATTTTGTTGAATTTGTAATTTTGCTTCACATACAATGCTTATTCCCATGATATTGTCACATTTATAAGTATAAAATGTTTCATTGTAAAAAATGTGCTATTTCATTAACTGTGGTTAACATTCTGACCTTTCAGCTGCAGATTAACTTAAATATTTTTCGAAAAATACCTTCTCTTTTACCCAGTCATAAATTAGACCATCAGAAAGAAAACCAAAATAAGATGCTCAGAATTATGTGGTTTCTATGAGAAAGGCAATTCTCTGTTATAAACCTAACATTAGATACATTACTTCTTGAACTTTTATCCTTGGCATCTTGCCAGACTATCTTCCTTGGGAATTGGTCCCAGAGATGACCAAAAGTTGCATTATCAGCAATCCTCAATATAAGAGGTGTCATGGCATTATCAGGGTGAAAGGCAAGAGATACTCTGCTCTACTTATGTTCATAGCAGCTCCCTGGTATACTTGTGAGACACAATTTCTTGGTAAAGTTTCTATTTGATAGGACTTGCAGAAAAATTTTAGGTGATTGATTTTGCCTCAGAATTAACTAAAAATACATGCAAATAAAATTAAAAATAATTTATCTTAAAGGAGACAAATATTATATTGCAGAAATTTCAGGTTCCTTAAATGCTTTACATATTTTATTTGTGAGAAAATTTTGAGGTTGATAATTTATAGAAAGATAATGTTAAAAGAAATTTTGAATCAATTTTGGCTCATGATAAGTATTATTCTCAAAGTTAAACTGGTTTTATTTGTTTCAAAAAATGGGAATATTATTTGAAGAGTATGCATATACATATATATATATTTTTTTTCATTTTGACCTTACTTAAGTAATACAAGGATTTGAAAAAATGGAAAAATAGATTTCATGGTACCAGAGTAATCAAGCAATGAACATGTATTGAAAACATAATTATGAAAGAAATTTTATTTTAAATAATGACTTAAAATCATATGTTCTGAAAATTAATAGTAAGGTGTGGTCTATAATATTAATAAACCCCTGTAAAGCAGCCTAAGTGATTAATTTCTGGTCTATCGTATGTATTAAATAATATTAGATAAAAAAGAACAGTAAATGATACATTAGAACTATCATTGTTTATTTTATATCTAGCAATTTTTTCTGTTTTCTGAATTTAATTATAATTGGTAATATAGTGGTATGAGTATGATCTCTGGACTCAATAAATCTTGCTAGAATCACAAAATCAATCAAACTTACTGGTTGTGAGTTTGGATAAGTTACATAATTTTCTGCACCTTATTTACCATCTAAAAAATGTGTACAATAGTAGTAAGTATGGTATAATATTTTCAGCTGTTTAAATTTATTAATAAACTGTTTATAACAGTTTCAAGTTCATTCTAATTATGCAATATGTAACTTTCTATTATATAATATCCAAAATTATATTTCATAGACAAATTCAGGTTTTTTCAGTCACTGTTTTCAAACTAGCCTTTATTATGTATTTCTATTATCACTAAACTAATTTTTTAAAGTATCAGCTCATTCATATAACCAAAAACGTTTTGAAGTCATTCGTGGAAAAAACACCATTGATTTCATAACAGTTTACAACACTTGAACGTTATGGGAAGTAGGAATGAAACAAATGTGGCTTACATCATCCTTGTGGGATTGACAGACTGAAGAGATCCGGCGGGTCTTGTTTATGCCATTTCTCCTGATACACCTGATTACTGCAGTGGAGAATGCGGGAATGATACTGGTAATTCGCCTGGATCTCCAGCTTCACACCCCGATGTACTTTTTCCTCAGTCACCTGTTATTCCTTGACCTCAGTTACTCAACGGTCATCACATCTAAAACCTTAGAGACCTTACTGACTTCGAACAAGTATATTTCTTTCACAGGCTGTTTCACTCAGATGTAGTTTTTTGTCTTCTTGGCTGCAACTGAATGTTTCCTTCTCTCTTCAAAAGCCTATGACCAATTTAGCAGAACTGTGTGGGAGAGAGTGTGGTCTATGATGTGAACTGTGGTCTATGCTTGGTGGCAAGGCCCCAGGATGTGTATATCCATTGTGAGTGATGTGCCACACTGATGAAGGATGTTGGTGTGGGATGTTGTGGGAGGTGTGGGAGGTCGGGAACATGGGAATCCCTGTAATTTCTGTGCCATATTTAGGTAATCTAAGCACCTTTAAAAAAAAAAATATATATATATATAAAATAACATTCATGTAAGCAAATTCACATATATGCATATATATTTATATATCATTTTACAAATATTGCTATGTATTGTGAAAAATTTGATTTTTACCCACATTAAAAAAAAAATTCTTATGGACAACAACAACAACAAAAAGCCTATGACCACTATGAAGCTATCTGCAGCTCTCTTCACTACCGTTATGTGCACCAGAGTCTGCCGCGTCCTCAATACTGGGTCATATGTGATTGGATTTATTGACTCCTTGACCAATGCTCTTTGTATTAACAGTTTGCATTTCTGCAACTCCAATGTAATCTATCACTTCTTCTGTGACTTAACCCCAGTTTTAACCCTTTCCTGCACTGACACTCTTGACACTGAAATCATGATATTCATTCTCGTTGGCTCTACCGTAACTGTGTCTCTTATCACAATCATTGGGTCCTACGCATCTATTTTTTCCACTATCCTGAAAATTAATTCCACTTCAGGAAAGCGCAAAACCTTCTCTACTTGTGCCTCCCACCTCCTGGGATTCTCCATCTATTATGGCACTACAATTTTTACTTATTTAAAACCAAGTAAGTCCTATTCCTTGGGAAATTATCAAGTGGCATCTGTGTTTTATACCATGGTGATCCCCAAGCTGAGTCCACTTATTTATAGTCTTAGGAACAAAGAGGTGAAAAATGCTCTCATAAGAGTCATGCGGAAGAGAGAGGGTTCCAGGCAATTGAAATGACAGTGATGCTGAACATTTAAGAACATGTTCTTTCTTTCCTATTTTGTTATTTACTTAGTCCCTTACTATAAAGAATAATATTATTTAATTCTTTTGCATTTCTCTTTTAGCCATCTTCTAATTGACCATACATGGTTTGTGACATTTCTAAGAATATGGTTTTAGAAACTTACAAATTGTGTTATAGAAATGTAATCAAATTTTATATTAGAAATCAACATGTTTGTCCCGATTTCAGGGAATTTTAATATGCAGAGTGATTTCAGAATTCATTCCATTAATTCTATAAGAAAAAAATACAGCACATTCATAAAGAGTGCTGCTTTGGACTGGATAGTCCAAGGTTCAGATTCTAGATCTGCCAGCCTGTTAGCTGTATATCCCTCAGTAAGTTACTAAACTTATATCAACTTTCCTCAGTTGTACATAAAAAATATTTCTAAATCAATGAGTTACTGTGAACATTATATCAAACAATGAATGGAAAGAATTTAATAAAACACTAAAAAATTTTGGCAACTATTTTCAGAATCCTAAACTCCTTGCAAAATTTTGAATACACAATGGTTTTAAGTGAAAATATTGATGTCTTATAAATACTTGGTTTAACCTTATTCATAAGCAAACACCTAAAAAAAGGAAAACCAGCACTTCAGTATTTTTCTTAGAGCAAAGTAAAATATTGTGAAAGAATTAAGTTATAAAAAAATGTCTGAGAATATTGAAAATTTGGAAAGTATTTTCAAATATTAAAGAATATAGAGATATCCTAATTGTTTTTGATACTTTTGTTCAAGTTATTCTAGGCTAATCTTTTGTACATATATGTTTATTATTCACAAACACACACATTTGTCACTCTCTATTTCTCCTTTTCAGCTTTCAGCTTCCATTCATCACTATAACCTTTGGTAATTCCTTTGTATTTAATATAGGGAATAACATGTTGCAACATTGTAAGGCTTGAAGTTTTGTAACTTCATCACGTTAAATATCTGCATGAAATAATATCTCTTTTGTGTCTATCTGCTAACATTTGAAAACCCTACCTATGTGATGTGTTAACATCTTCAGCAATTATCATTTCTTTGTTTAATTTGGTCATGATTAAAAAGTAATTTCCTTTCTCCTGATTTCTATAAATTTGTTATGTTCTTTAAAATAAATAATTTCATTAGTTAAATTCTTGGCTCATTTATTTTTAAATTTTTAATTAAGAAAAGTTGTAAATCTAAGAATTGATAATGAATCCAAATTTTGTGCATCAGATAAATTTTAGTGAGGTTGTTTGTTAAAATCTCCTTTTAAAAATTTCCTCTACATAATCTGGAGTTGCTCTTTTAATTGTCTCTGCTTTTCTATGTATATTTAAGAAAGCATATATATTTTTTTCATTTTCCAAGTACATATCTTTTATTCAAACGTAAGCAATGACTATTAGATATATTGTTAGCTTTAAAGTGATTTATATTATTTTAATATATATTAAGGTTTTCTTTATAGAATTTAATTTGACTTTTTCCATAAAGAATTATTGAATGATTAAGGTAAAGTTCAATGTTTTAGGAGTAAAATGTTTAGCAACTTTTCACTTGTTCATCATTTTTCACTAATACATTCGAATACTTAAAGGTATGCATTATTTTATACTACATCCTTAACTGTGAAACTTTTAAATTAGCATACATAATATTCACATAAATTACTGTATTTTGATTCGTTTTTGCTTTGTATTCTTTGTTGTTTACAATCTATATTGCAGTTCCTCTTTGTTTTGTTTGTAACTAGAGAAGTCTTGGACAAACATTCAAATTTTTTTTTTGAGGTATGGGGGCAGAGTTTGAACCCAGGACCTGGTAGGTGGGAAACCGGAGCTCAACTGCTGAGCCACATCATCTTCCCTGGGATTTCATTTGTTTTGCTTGTTGTTTGTATTTACTTTTTCAGGAGGCACCAGAAACTGAACCCAGGTTGTCCCATGTGGGAGGCTGGCACTCAACCACTTGAGCCACATCCGTTCCCTAATTTTTAGACTAATCTCTCATCTTGTATGTGCATTATGTCTTTTTCTTTTATTTATAGGAACTTTACATTTTCTTGTAATTTTAATGAACTCTGCTGGCCTTGTTTTCATTTATATACATTTCTATGATTTATTAAATGAATCCTGTTGGTTTTTGTTCTATAATTTTTTAGACACTAATAAGTTTAGGAAATGCTTAAGTTTTAATTAAATTCAGACTACCCTATACTCTTATATCATATTCTAGAAAGCATTATGTTGTAATTAAATAAATATAAACATACTAGGATGTATAGTAGATTTTTGCATTGTCCTTCTTTTTCCCTATTTATAATAGTACATATCAAATAACATGTTGAATATGGAATGAAGTATTTTTAAGACAAAATACTCTGTTCCTAGTGGTACGTCAAAATTCTATTTATTTAAAAGTTGCACTACTTAAAAAATGATAAAGGAAATAAGACCTAGAGTAGAGCATGACAAAATATGAACAAATGTTCTTGTTTGCAAATAATTGAGTTTATAATGATATAAAAAAAGATTATATTTACTGGACATATAAAATAGATTATATTTGCTTAACACCACTGAGGGCCAGAGGATATTCAAAGAGTTTTAGATGTGTAATTAACATAATTTAATTATGTACAAGATAACTCTTATATTGTAAGTTACAAGGCCTAAAATTTAATCTCAGGTAATGGAAAGCCATTCTGCTACTTGTTCAGGCAAAGACTTAGACATCCTGGAATTTTCTCTATGTCAAATTCTTCGCATCCAGTCCATCAGCATACCATATTGATTCTATCCACAGAATTTACTTGGAGTGTGATTGTTTTTTAACACTTCCTCTGCCAGCACCTTGGTACAAACGACAATCATCTAATTCTTTAAATTATTGATGCAACCTTCTAGATTGCCTCTCTGTTTCTGCCTTATCCTCCTTCAGTCTATCTCAATATTGGGGCCAGAGTGTTACTGTTAAAATGTAAGTTAATGCATATCTCTTTTCTTCACAAAGCCTACAAGACTTCATACCACACTAAGGGTAAAATTTAAAACTTTTACGGGAGCCTCCAGATCCCTTACTTCTATTATCTCATCCTTAATCGTTGCATCTGTCATGCTCACCATGGAGTGGGCATAGTGAACGTCTCATACTTCCCTATACACATTTGTCATCATGTTGCCTAGACTTTATCCATTTCTCTTCTTTCTGAAATTTCCTTCTCCCAGATAACTTCATGGATCTTTTCTCATTCCCTTCCTTACTACCCTATTTAAAACCACACCTGCCTCTATACTTCATCCATGCTGCATTGTTTTTCCATAGAAGTCACCTCCTCTAATAGTCTATATACTTTACTTAAGACTTTTGTTTCCTCTCTGTTTTCCTCTACAATGAAAGTTCTAGGAGCACAGGATTTTTAAGTATTTTGTCCAATGCTGTATCCCCATGGACTAGAAAAGTGCTTCTACAAACGTATTTGAATGGCTGGATTTTATAGATGATGAAACTGAGGCACAGAGAGATTACAAAACTTGTTCATGGTCAGTCAACAGGTGAAAGGACAAACTCACATTTGAACACATACAGAGTAAATTTATAGTCATATTCTTCATCACACTATGATATGAATGTTTTTCTACAAAAGTATACTACTCTTATCAGAGTTGAATAAATAGAAACACTTGCTTTATTCTATATGTATTTAAATTAACAAAAATAACAAGGGCCATTGGGAGGTATGTATTCCTGGCAGGTATTCTCTAGAGCTGGTCAGAGAAGACAGTGTGACTTTGGCAATACCAGCAATATCTTGTTAAACATACATTTTATTGTCCTATTTACAGAAAGAAAGAACTCTAAAACAAAGAACAATTTATCAGGTGATGTGATTGGGCTGGGGAAAGAACCTGTATCAGCCAGGTACAGGCTGTCCTTGGGTAAGACAAGGGTTCAGAAACAGAGTGACTCAAGCAAGGGGAAAGTATTTTCTTTATGTGTAACAGTGTAGACTTTAGATGACTAAACGTTGTGGGTGGTTCTTTTCCGTGAGGTAACCCTGGGACTGAGATCTCTTCTAGGTTGTTGCTCTACTCTCTCCCAAGAGGTTGTCCTCTTCAGCATTGGTGCAGAGGTTTCACACAGCACTCTATCCAAATTCCAGTCTTAGGGAAAGTGATGTTTTCACATTGGGAAAATCATTCCAACTTTTTTTCCATGTGGTCAGTTTAAAGGAAACATTAAATTACTTAAATAGATACAGAGCTATTCAGGTATTCAGGTTACCCAATTTCCTGGTGTGAGCAACTTTAAGAAATTTTGCATTTTATCTTATTTATGAAATTTAGCAGCAAATTGTTTATATCATTGTATTACTATCATTTAATATTTATGGGAAACTATAGTGTTATCTCCTCTTTCATTCCTTATTTGGCTTTTATTCTTCTAGCTTAACAGTATTTGCCCTACAACTACATGGTCCTTTTAATAGTGGATCCAATTCATCTTTCCCATTCTTTTGCTATTTTTTCATAAATTTAACTTTTATATATGGCTCTGTCCCTACAATGCATATGCACATTTTTGTTTAGTCAGTAATTTTTAAGGCATTTAGATTTTTAAAAATCCAATATTTGATATATTTGCTTTCAGTTTTACATTTGTAATGATGTTTCTTTCAGTAGACCCAAGTTTCCTTCTGTTATCATACTCTTCTGTCCTGGAAAATTTTTGAAACCCAAGTCTACTGGCTATAAATTATTTATTTGTGTGTGTTTGTGTTAATTTTCCAGAAACAAGCCTTTGTTTTTATATTGGAAAAATTTATGGTTATATTGAATTCTGTAATGACTGTTGATATCTTTCAGTAATTTAAATATGTTTCTCCATTATGTTCCAGCTTATATCATTTTTCATGACAAATCTGGAGTAATTATCATGTTTTTTTTCCCCTGTATTTGATATACATTTTCTTCTGACTGCCTTAATGATTTTTCTACTTATTTTGGTTTTTCAGCATTGAGAATCTATGTGTTTTGTACCTTAATTTGCTATTCCTTGGGTCTTCTAAAATTTTCTGACCTGTGGTTTCATGTCTTTCCATATTTTTAGAAAAGTATTGGCCATTATCTTGCTAATATTTTCTTATGATGCACTCCGTCTCTATTTTTTTTTATTTTATTACTGTATAGGTATATTAGATGTTTGATATTTTCCCACAGCACTTGGATATTATTCTCCACAATTTTTTCCTTATTAACATTTTTCTTATTGGTGTATCTTCAAGTTCACCAAGTATTTTGTCAGCTGCATTGACTCTACTGACTGATAATGCTGCTGACAGAATTCTTTGTTTATTATTTAATTGTATGTGTGTGCTTTATAAAATTTCTATTTCTAGGATTTCATTGGACACTACCTAAAAGACTCCATCCCTTTGATGAAATTTCATGTCTGTCCATGCATGTTTTTATAATTTCCACTATATCTTTTTAACCTAGTAAATGTCAATGCTATTTAGCCAAAGACCACCATGAACACCTGTGGTTGAACAATTTGTGTTCATTTCTCACTTCAGAAAGGAAAATATATGCTATAGGGAAATATGTGGTTTCTAAGTAAGAGCATTTTAGAAAGAACTTATGATAGAATTTAGGCTTTCTGTGAGTAACTACGACAATGGAGTAAGGAATCAAAGTTTTGCTATTCAGTTGGTTGCTGTCAGGAAGCACGATCAATCTATGTGTATCTCAATAAATTTTATCTATCCTTAGGTTAGACTACAATATGAATAAAACTATGCTTGGCAAAGTAATAGCAGTTCCCCATTTAGTATGAGAGGAGGAGGAGAATATTTGATATTGTGTAGGTTGTGCAATAACCTTGTCTGAAGGTCTTCCACCCTGTCTCCATCTTTTTCATGAGCATTTAGTAAAGACCTGCAGATAATGAGAAGATAATAAGAATGAATGCAAACCCCTTGATTCTAGGGCTCACTGTGCTTCTCCCAACTTACACTCTATCCCACACTTGGCTTTAGCAATTCTACATAATTTATCTGTATTCTTCCCATCTGTTTAAATGATAGCCACATCATTCTCCCACTGTCTGTCAAAGAAGAAACAGTTTGTTTGTCACATCTCCTCTTTGATGGGCATGTCCCTCCTTGATATTCCTATTTCCTGGATGTTTCCAACCTCATCTATCTGGTGGACTCATATATTATCTAGTTTTAAAAATTGCCAAGAGTTTAGGAAATATTCTCTGCAGGTTTATACATAGTAAGTAGAATAAAAATTTCTATATTTCCTTTTAAATATTATTTACTTCTATGTTTTCATATATCTCTTTTCAGGATAACCCCACACTTGGCAGTGAAATATCATTCTGGGGTGCTCTTCTGCACCTTGAAAATGTAAAGGAACCCCAAATCTTCTTTGGTATAATTGATTTCATGCCTTTACTTCCCCCTACCCCTGTTTTTTTTTTTTTTTTTTTACTATTTTTTATTTTTTTAAAAGATACTTAGATTAAATAAATGTTACATAAAAAATATAGGGGATTCCCATTTGCCCTGCTCCCCACACCTCCCATATTTTTCTACATTAATAACATCTTCATTTGTGTTGTACATTCATTTCAATTGATGAACACATTTTGGAAGATTGCCACTAAGCATGGATTATATTTAAATTGTAGTTTACACTCTTTCCCACACAATTCTGTATATAATGGCAGGATGTATAAATGCTTCTATATGTTGTTACAATGTCATTCAGGACAATTCCCAAGTTCTGAAAATGTCCCCGTTTTACACCTTTTTTTCCCTCTCCCTGCCCTCTGAACCTCCAGTGGTCACAGCCTGCACATCAATGATACAATTTCTTCCATTGGTAGAATCATAAGAAGTCTATAGTAAAATACCAGTAAGTCTACTTTAGTCCATTGTTCATTCCCCAGTCCTGAAGAATCTGGGATCGTGATGCCCACTCTACCTCTAATTGAGAGGGGACTTTGATCCAACGTGGCTGATGGATGGGACTCTTTTGCTTGAAGTTGTAGACTCTCTCAGTTCCCTGGTGTGGTGGTTGTCCATCATCTCTTCCTTGTTAGTTGTCTTGGGTGAGTCCAGTGAAATGGAGAGTAGATGTTGCAAATCTGTTGAGATTCAAGGCCCAGCTGGACTTACACTTACCAACTCTAGTACTAATTATAGGTTCAAATGGACGGGACAGTAGAACCATGTGTAGGGAAACCATAACTCCGTCCAACTCTGTCACACTGGGGAGCATAAATTCCAGAGTAGGGCCCAATGGCAAGGCCCTAACTCCTGAGCTATCTGCACTGACTGTAGTGTCTGGATGTATCCAGAGCACTCAGGAGCCCCACTATTTGGGGTACAATCTACTTTGGCTGTCAATGACATCCTGCTGAGACATGCTTAAGCGTAACCTCTGGAATGACCTCCTGACTCACTTTGAAGTCCCTTAACCATATAAACTTATTTGTCTTCACCTTTTCCCCCTTTTGGGCAAGGTCTTTTTCCAGTTGCATTGCTAGATGGTGCTTGGTAGTAATTCCCCAGTGCCAGTGAGGCTCATTCCTGGGAATCATGTTCAGTACTGGGGGGAAATTATTGCATTTATATGATGAGTTCAGCTTAGAGAGAGGCCACATTTGAGCAATAAGGAGGCTCCCAGGAGGTAACTCTTAGGCACCCCTCTAATACTAGGCTAAGTTTCAATTTCAAGAGTAATGGTTCATAAACACAGTCATCAAAATTAAGAGACCATCAATGGACCATCCTCTTTCAGTAGTCATTGCTCCTGTGATTCAGGGATTCTTGTTTTTCCATCAGAGAATGTGGCAGAGCTCCCCAGGATCGGAATTTAGTATTCTTTCGGTTATTGTGTGAATCACCACCCACCGTGAGAATGCCCCATGAACATTTGAACACACTTATATGCCTTATATGCATGCCCAGGTTAGCTTCGTCCCATGTAATCCCTATCACTGACACCCCACACCAATGATCCTCCCCTGCCACAGTTGTAACCCTTCTGTGATCCAAAACTTCTTAAAAAATGAAGCCAATAAAATAGCCAAATACAATTAATAAGAAAACCAAGTAATACCAATAGTTTTAAAAATAAGAAATAAAATACAAAAATTTTTTAGGAAAATAAAAATTTAGAATAATAAAAAATAATGAAAAAATGTAAAAAAAAAGTTTTTTGGACATTTTTGCTTTCATCACTGTAAAATCTGTTGTCCTGTATGTACAGTGACTTTTTCTTCCATTTATTCCCCCAGTGTCTTTCTTTTTTTATTTTGTTTTCAAAGAAGTTTTAGGTTACAGAAAAGTCATATACCGAATACTGGGGACCTCCATATACCCAACATCCTCCCCCTTTTCCCCTTTCTCTATTAATAATATTTTATATGTGGATAGTACATTTGTTACAAGTGATGTACCAATATTGAAATATAGCTTCTAACCATTGTCAATGTTTACATTATGGCTTACATTTTGGAACATACACTATTATAAATTTCAATGAAATTTAACATGGCCTGTATCCATCATTGCAAAAACCATGTAGAACACTTCAATCACCCCCAAAATGCCCTCTGTTCCATCTCTTCTATTCTTCACTCTCCCTCCCCTTGGGGCCCATGGTAACCACCAGGCTTCATTTCTTTAAGGACTAGGTTCATAGTTACTTTGAACAACACTGATGGCTTGACACACTGGACTATCTTCCCCTATTAGGCACAGCCCATGCTGTCAAGAGACTCCTGCTCCTCTAGTTGAGATCATAGCAGGCTTCCCCAGGATGGGAGTCCAACACCTTCCCACACATTATTATGTGTGTCTCCATCCACTGATAGAACACACTATGACAAGATGAACACTCACATACTCCTTAGAAACCTGCCCCAGGTGTGCCTTGTCTTGAATGGTCCCCACATCCAACACCCTAAACCAGTAACCCTCCCTTGCCATATTGCCAAAAGAGCATTCCCAACAGTGTAGTTTCAACAACATACCAGCCAATCCCCATTGCTCACCTTCTCCTTTCCACAACCCTCCCCCCAGAAGGTTTGTCCAAGGTTCATGCCTTTAGTTTTACAATCTTCTTCCCCTTTCTCTCCCCTTCCATCATTACCCCTTTTTTCCCTCCCCTTCTCCATTCCCATCCCCGTTCCCCTCATCTCCTTCTTCTCTTTCTCCTCCTTTTTCTCCTTCTTCTTCTCCTTCTTCCTCCAGTAATACTACTGATTGTACTTCTTCTCCTTCCTTTAATGTGTTTGGTTTATTGAAAATCCAGGCCAAACCTGCAAATTCTATACATATCATCCAATTGAGTGATTTGTCAAATGTAGTGGAAACCAATTTTCCAATATTTCTTACACACTTTTCTTTGTTTGTTTGTTTAACCAGTCTCTTGTTTTTCTTTTATTCATCAATGTAGTGGGTTAAAGAGAGATTATTTATTGGATCCTCTCAAATTCCAGCACCAGTGATGGATTAGGCATTAGTCTAGGTGTTACAGCCATAAATGGAGAGTTGAAAAAAAGAAATATTCTTACCTCCTTGTGTCTCATATTCTAGCAATACACAGATAGAAAAGCAAAGACCAATCATGATATAAAACAAAAGAGCTTTAATGTGAATAAAGTATGAACTCAAACTATAAAGCATAAGCCTGCCCTCTCATATTGGATCATATCTAAACACAACCTTTCTTGATTTTCAACATCCAGTATATCCAAAGAAATTTAGTAATGTCAAAGATAGAGAAAATAGAATAGATACCACAATTATCCAATAAATTTACATCTGAAAGCACCACATCCTGAAAGAGAAAAAAAAAAAAACTAAATATTTACAGGATAATTCTTTGCCTTATATTATGGAAAATACTAATTAAACAATATAAGTACTTTAAGAAGCTAAAAGAAATACAAAGGAAATATCATTTGAGGCATGGTGTAGAAGGCAATTAATAGGGAGAAGCAGAAAATAAACATCTGAATTGGATGGCAGAGGAAGGGGCAAAAAAGTTGTTTTATCTCAACTGTTCAAATTTGTGAAGAGTTGGACTCTTTGTTTTCAGGTTAAAAAGCCTTTAAAACATAATTTAAGCCATAGCAATGGCAGTGAATTTTCAAAAGTAGACAAGAATACAGAGTATATATATATATATATATATATATATATTTGTCATGCAATTGTTTTTTGTTTTTTGTTTTATAATTTTATTTTTTATTTATTTATTTTCATATATATTTTAAAAGATGCTTAGATTACATAGATGTTACACAAAAATTACAGGGATTCCCATGATTTCCACCTCCCATACCTCCCATAACATCTCACATAAACCTCGTTCATTAATGTGGCACATCACCTGCAATGGATATACACATCCTGGGGCTTTGCCACTAAGCATAGACCACAGTTCACATCATAGGCCACACTCTCTCCCACACAGTTCTGCATGGTATATGCTGCTCTAAAATGGCCTGTATCTGTCACCACAACATCACTCAGGACAACCCCCAAGTCCTGAAAAAGCCCCTGTATGACAACTGCCATTCCCTTCCCTGCCCCGAAAGCATGTAGTGGCCACTGGCTTCACCTCACTGTTATAATTTCTTCCATTGCTTGAATCCCAATATGTCTACAACAGAATACCATTGAGTCCACTCTAGTCCATAGCTCTTCCCCCAATCTTGAGGGGACTGGAATGGTGAGGTCTACTCCATCTCCAAGTAAGAGTGGGCTTATATCCCATGGATATGTACACACTTTTCTTTTACTCTGTTATTTCTACCACTGACAAAATGTAGACCTTCGGTACTTCGCATGGTATTTCCTGGTGCTCTGATAATGCAATAGGCAAAGTAGAAAAAGCAATCAGTTCTTTCATTCTATGTACTAAAGTGCTTAAACCAGTTATTCTGTATAAGGAAGTTTAGATTTTTATCCTGTTATTAATCCTAAGAGCTATGTGGATTTAAGTATATTCCTTAGAGCTTATGTACCTCTTTTTGCTCATCTGTGATCATAGGTAACAATGAGGATAAATGACTTCATATATCTAAAGCATTTATGTATTGTACATATACAATAATAAGCTTCGTGTAAGTGCTAACAATTGCTACTAACCAGGATTCATTCATTGACCCACTATTCATTCAAAAATATATTCTGAGTAAAATATATTCCAGGTCTTATATTATGCCCTGGAGATTACTATTTTGTGGAAAAAACAGACACAATTCTTGTTTTATACAAACTACAGGGTCAGTGTTATAGTAGAGCTCATAGAAATCATATATTCAGAGCAAATATTAAATGATGACTGTGCTAAATCATGTGAAAGAGAGGCTCCATGGGGGCAGGGACATCAGTGTTTTCTTTCTTGACATAAGATAATTGTGTTGACACATGGACAGTGAAAAGTTATTAGTATGAGAAATAAATATACTATTATTCTAGATTGACCTATAAGTGAGAAATCATAGGATTTGCTTATTCTAACATTTGGTTTTTACTTTTAAGAAAAAAGGGCCAAAGAATGGAATTTCATCCACAATAACTTGACATCTATTTTTGTCTTATTTTTTGAATGATTTATTGGGTTTATAACTTTAGGCATAACTGAGTGCATCATTGCTCCTAGTGTTCACCTCTTCCTTTCCTATAGAGATATAATTTTGTTAACTTGAAAGAGCAACTAAAATGATATACTAGGGAAACATCTTGATTGAAGGTTTACTTTAACAATTTGAAACCCTGATTTGAGTTGAAGAAGTCTTAAAATATGACCCTATAACAACAAATATTTTAATTCTTTTAAATAAATGATGAATAATTAGACGCACTTTTGAAGTAGCTTTTATTTGCTTTATTCCAGAAAAATCATCTAAAGGATTACAAAACAGAAAATAAATTTTAGTATGCTGTAACTTCAAGTAGTTTAATATTTTTCTAAGACAACTTATTGTTCACATTATAATCAGTGTAGTGTCTCTATTTTTGCATATTTAAACCACACTCTGCAATCAAACGTGTGCTTGTTCCAATAGAGATGGATGTGTTCTCTTTGCATAATTGAGTAGAAACTGAGGTCTTGAATATTACTGGATTGATCACAACATCACACTTCAGAAATAATGCTTTGATTACTTAAGCATCTCTGCTGGCAAAAGACTTAATTTCATTAAAAGAAAAACAAATTTCCACTCAAAATATTTCTTCAAATAATCAAATCTTAGAACAAAAATAAACAAAGCAGAATAAACATGTTTAAATAGACTTTTATTTGCATTTCCAAAGCCTTAATTACACCCTGAATACGTATTAATATAGCATATCAATATATTTTTGGGAGTTTGAGAATGACTGTAACCAATTTCTGTGATTGGCAAGTCAGAAGGTAATAATGGGGAAAAAAAATCTATGATGTTGATCCAATCAGTTAAAGTCATGGTTATAGGATGGATCTGAGAGTATGAGTGCACATGGAATAAAAAAAGAACATTTGGTACATCCTTCACAGGGGTTCCTTAAGGAGAACTAATTTCATAATGAAAGCTGAGGACTTAAGTATAAACAATGTAAGGTCATATCAATCTCTCAAGACAAGAAGACAAGGCCTCTATTTATTGTTACTGAAAATCAAATTATACAAAGACTAACAACACCAATATGCTTATCAATGAATATTTAATATGGGTCAGTTTTAATATAGTCATAGGCATACAGCTGATGCAATTTATCTATATTTATAAAATTCTGGAGGAACAATTAATGTTTTCATTGGAAATAGTCTGGAATATGAAAAATAGTATTAACTAAGAACATATTTAATACTTCCCTAACTACTGACCACAGAGATATGGCCCGATCCCCAAAATATTTTTCAGTTTGACTCAATGCTAAAAATACACTTTATTTATGAACCAATTTCTCTCAAACATTTTTTTTCATTGCCTTTTTAACATCTTTGTTCCTCAAATTGTAAATGATGGGATTCAGCTTAGGAATCACAATAGTGTAAAATATAGGCACTATCATATCATGGTCCAAAGAATAGCTGGAACTTGGCCACACATACATGAAGAGGATTGTTCCACAGTAAACTGACACTCCAGTTAGGTGAAAGCCACAAGTGGAAAAGACTTTTTGCTCCCTTCAGCAGAATGCATCTTCAGAATGGCCAGCAGAGTGAAAGCATGGGAGATGAGGACGATCAGTATAATAGTTATGTCAATAAAACTCACAAAGTAGAAGAGTAGAAGCTGGTTGATGTGAGTGTCAGAACAAGAAATAGCGAGGAGTGCAGGCATGTCACAAAAGACATATCTAATTTCATTGGATGCACAAAAAGATAGGCTAAAAGTAGACTTTGTGTGTAGCATGTAAAATGCCACCAACATAAGAAAAAATGATGAGTGGCAAATAGACACATTGTGACATCTTAACTGAATACATCAGTGGGTTGCAGATTGCTACATAACGATCATAAGCCATTGCAGCCAAAAGAAAGCATTCTGTAGTCCCAAATTAACAACAACAACAACAACAAAATCTGTGCTGCAAATACAATAAATGAAATGGCTTTATTCTCTGCCAGGAACTCTCTTAACATTTTGGGGGTGACAGCTGAAGAATAGCAGGCATCCACGAATGATAGCATACTCAGAAAATAGTACATGGGATTGTGGAGCTGGGAATCCTCAATGACCAATACAACCAGTCCCAAATTTCCAATCAGTGTAACGAGATGGATTGCTATAAATAATAAAAACAGGGAGAGGTTCAACTCGATATTATTTGTGAAGCACATCAATATAAACATGGTAACTTCAGTCACATTGTTTAAATTAATACCGAATGACTCCAAATCTGACAGCACACCTGATATTCCCATTTAAATTTTCGGTGCTCAAGGCAATGTCCCATAAAAATAGAGTGCATGCAATAGGGTCATCATGTTTGTTCTTCGGAAGGACATAATGATCTTAGCCAATGATGAATTAGAAAATGATCAAGATGTAGGGTACAGGAAGATGCAGTTTTCTGTGTCAAATAAATAAATTCTTTCATTAGATTTTGGCTTAATGATCCATGTAAAAACAAGAAACTGACAATTTACAAGTTTTGTTTTCCAGAAAAATTTATGTTAATTTTTTTGCCCTCTTTTCATATTGCATCATGTTGATAACCACAAAGAGGTATGAATATTGTGATTTTTACATCTAAACATTTTATAGTGGAATGTGGACACTTGAGTACTGTCCTAAATTTGCAATTATGTGCATGAAATGGCTTTTTAATGGTCATAAATTATAAAATGGAAGCAACCACATTCATATCACAAGATTTTATTAAATTAAATTACAAACAATGTGAAAATTATTTCATGTTAAAATGTTTCTAGAAGAGTTAAAATGGGTTAAGTTAGACTTAAATTTCAACTTGTCTAACTGGGCTTTCTTTTCACAGCCATTTTGTGCTCATTCTCATCAAGGATCCCGTTCCAGTAGTCCTTCAGGAGCAGTGATGAAGGAACAGTAGATGGCGACCTGGATGTAGATGCATCTTCTGTGCCATTAAAAAGAGTACAGTATTTTATTGTTCAGTTTATTCTGTTGAAACACATATCAATAAATTGTCCATTTTGGCTTTTGCAGCTTATTGTATCATTACTATGGTTGTTCCAATTTTAACTTACTGACATTATATGAGTTTCTCAATTCATTTACTCACTATCCCTGCAATGTCCTTGGGTTTATTTTTGAGACATTTCTGTCAAGAAGAAATCATAGCCACTTAATTAAAAAATTATAGTTGCTTATGTAGAGACTATGAATTAAATGTCTTATAATGATCACTAATAAAAATTTTTATAAGAGCTATTGCCAAAAGAATTAAATCACAATATTTGCCACAAAGTAATGCTTGATTCTGGTATTTTTCCCTTTGCCATCAGACAGGTTCTTATTCAGTGAAGTGTAATGAAAGAACAGTGCATGTCAAAAGCAACAAAAAACAAAACAAAATATAGTATAATGGCATCTGTATATGAAAGCCTTAGTGATTGAACACAAATCCAAGAGCTACCATATTTAGTAGTTACATTTCCACATGTAACATTTGTTTTTCACTTAGTGTGTCACAGACCGAAGTGTTTAACTCATTCTTAATTAATTAGAAGCTGTATTGTTCTGGCTTCAAAGGAGTGAAGTATTTGCCATGCATTAGGTCATGCTGCACTCAGTGATCTATAAGGATTTATATTCATGACATGGAATATGCTAAAGTTTTGTCATATTGAGATGTTCATATGTCAAGAAGAAAAACAACAAATCAATTTAAAATTACTGGAAAGAGAAGAAAGCTACATGTCTTTACTTTCCCAGGAGGGTTTTCTCACAACT
The DNA here is from genome assembly GCA_029593785.1 of Cabassous unicinctus. Lineage (NCBI taxonomy): Eukaryota > Metazoa > Chordata > Mammalia > Cingulata > Chlamyphoridae > Cabassous > Cabassous unicinctus. The sequence continues at coordinate 28,660 of JAQZBX010024447.1, forward strand.
AAACAAAAGATTATTTTAATACATACAACAAATTGTATTACAAATGTAGGTCTACAAAATGAAAACTGCTCATTTCATGCTTGGAGAATTCTAGAATAAAAATATGTAAGTAAACTAAATTCTGATTTCTGAATAAAATCAGACAAGTTACCCATATATCATGAAAACTTACTTGCAAACAAACCATATATAATTCCTAATTTAATTTGAATGACAATAAATATATCAATAAATAATATAAACATGCATGCATTAATATATTGTTTGTCATAGCAAAAAAAATCTTTCTATTGTAAAAATTTCCTCATTCTCTTTCTTTCTACCCCTACATTCCTCCCATTTGCTCTCTCTTTCAGGTGCTCTCTCTTGTCTTTTTTTTATAAGAATCCATGGAATACATTAAAAAATGTTTACTGGAGAGTATCAAGGAAAAAACAGGTTTTAGGAAGGTAGAAAGAAGCACTGTGAAAGGAAATAAAATTAGGCAAGCTCGAAAAATGCATCAATAGTTAGTTTACCATAGAAATCCACTAAATCGCACACCTTGACTAACATACACCACAGAACTTTCAAAAACATTTCAATCCTACCTTTCACTACCGTGTCTGAAACAAGACAACAATTGTGAAAGTTCAAGGACCTCTAAATTTCCTTATTAAATCTCATTTTATCCACAAATCAGGGGAAAAATATGATGATCTCGATTTTGCATGTACCTAATGGACAGTTGAAAGTTAATAATGTCTCCATTTAAAAATTTACCTAATTTTTAAATGTGTCCTTTGTTTCTAGTGCTCCTATTCTGACTGTCTTTTGTCAAGAATATTACAGCAAATTCATAATTTAGCCGTATTGAACTAAATATTTACAAAACCTGTTTTTCCCTATGCTCCATGAAAAGCATGCAGTTCAATTGTTAATACAGCTCTAAGTAGATCACCCTATCTCTAATTTCAATATTAAAGTATATACTCTAATTTGAGATTCAGGCTTTTACTTTTTAAAATAGTGCGTAAATGATGGAAAACCTTTCCTTTTACTTGTGGACCTGAACTGCGTACTCAAGAAAGGCACAGTAAGAATATGCATTTGCATTCTTAAACTAGCT